>VZZY01011126.1:1249825-1271254 GCA_013400335.1 Eurystomus gularis | reverse complement strand
CCCCCTGCCGGGCCGGCAGCGACACCCGCAGCGGGCGTCCCTGTCCCCGCCTGTTGGGTGGGAAGGGACCTCTCAAGGTCATCCAGTGCTACCCCCCCGCGCGGAGCAGGGACAGCTTCAGCTGGGTCATAAATCACCGAATGGATTGGGTCGGAAGGGACCTCAGAGATCATCTAGTTCCAACCCCCCTGCCATGGGCAGGGACACCTCCCACTAGACCAGGCTGCTCAAAGTCCCGTCCAACCTGGGCTTCAACACATCGCACCTGCAGCCTCCGTGGGCAACCTGTGCCAGCGTCTCACCACCCTCAGAGTGAAGAACTTAATTTCCAATCTAAATCTTCCCTCGTCCAGTTTGAAGCCATCACCCCTCATCCTGTCACTACAAGCCCTTGTAAAAAGTCCCTTCCCAGGGGAGGGCCCCTTCAGAGGGAGGTTAAACATCTCTGGAGGGTTAACAAGGAAGCTGGACATCTCTGAAGGGCAGCTGTAAGCACGTATTAAAGTGCTTCGCTAGAGCAGGAGATTTCACTGAGCCTCATTTTATGAGGAGTTAAATAATCCTGTTTAAATATATGGAAGTAAGAATGAGTCTTTATTTTATTTAAAAATAGGATTTGAAGAAATCTTTGTGATTCTTCTATAATGGGAAATACTCTCTAATGTGCACTCCTGTTTACAAGGGGCTGGAAATGGACAAAATCAAGGGATTAAAGAGGACATTTCTGATACTCCTGGGCGATTTAGGAGTGTTAAAGTGATTCCGTAGTCCAGCCGGGTCTGCGAGGTGACTCAGCATCCTGTAAAACATTTCCGAGAGGGACCTGGGAAAGTGCCTCAGCAGCTCGGAGCACGAGCCAGGATCTGGCCCGAATTTCCTGCCTACCAAGGAGCAGCTTCACTCCCAGAACAGCCCTCACCAGTTTTGTCAGGCAGCTACTTCTCCCTACATGTTTCTCACCACAATTAAGCAACGCAAACACTGTGTAGGATCGGCACTGCAGCTCCAAGAGAAAGCTGGAGGAGGACAAGTTCCCATGGGAAGGGGACCTGCCACGCCTCAGACACCCAGCACACTGTGCTGGCCCTGGTGGGACCTACCCCCAGGTGTGGCGTGCCTGCCCAGTGAGCTGCAGGTCCCACGTTGCACATCACTGTGGCCATCTCCTGCACGCCCAGGAAGTGGAAGGTTTTCACCAGGTGGTTCAGGGTTGTCTTTCACCGTTTCTATCGCCTGTTTGGAGCCACAGAAGAGAAGCACGTTTCCATCAGTGACTTATTGCCTGCTGTGCTGATCAAAGGGGCGAAAACATCTTGGATTGATTCACCAGGGCAGGGTTTTCACCGGGAGGGTTTAGGGCTATGCAGGAGACGTGGGGTGTGGGGAAAGCTGATAGCTCTCATTAGCTCTGCAGACAGGCGTGGGTGCGGGGCTAAGCTCGGGGGTTGTGTGCCTCAAAGCATGTCTGTCTGGGCTCCTTATTTTTTCCAGCTGTGCTGGGGGAATCTAATAAAGGTACTGCTGTCCCTGCAGCCTTTCACCGAACTGCCGCCTGCTGCTTTGCCAGGGGCTGATTTATGCCACTGGGGCCAGACATGTGGCCTGGGAGGAGTGTGCGCTGCATGAAGCAGGACTGAGAGTCTTGGCTCCTGTCTGGGGCCTCCCCTCTTCACCCTGGGGGATTTCCAGGAGGAAAAGAACTGAGGACAGGGGGAAGGTGAATGAAGGACCTGGATCAGTCCCTGGCATGGCAGCGCTGGGTATAGCACCTGGCCAAAGCAACTGAGGGGGTCGGTCTTGGAGAAGCCATAGTCTTGGATCACCATCAGAATGGTGGAAAATGTTTCTTTCCCTCCAGCAGCATCCCCAGGTAGCACCGGGCCAGGGATAGGCAAGTGAGGGCAGACGAGAGGCCAAGTCATTCAGTGGCCAAACCCCTCTCCATCCAGTGGAGGATTTCCAGTTTGGGCTTGGGGTCTTGGCACAGAGAGGTGGCACATCCCGACTGACCCTGGACACAGCTTGTGGGGTCCACAGCACTGGCTCACTGGCTGACTAACTTTCCTGAGTGCTTTCATTCCCTCCAGTGGTGTTACTGTGACTGCACATCAGCAGGACAACATTGTTATGCCCAGTGAAGCAGTAGTTGCAGGGCTTGTCTTAGGTTCACCCCTCAGGAAGTTACTGGGGGATATAAAATTGCCTCATACCTTCTGCACCCTGGTAGCTACCCAAGGTGCAGATGCTCCTGGGTAACCCTTGGGTGCTCTCAAACAGCTCCTCCTGAGCAGACAACACTTGAAAATAAACGACACTGGTAAGCATATAGTAATTAAATCAATTAGAAGAATGCATATCATCCTCTGAGGCTCAGGGCTACCTTGGATGTAGGTACACACAGCACCCATCAGCGCTGGATGCATTACATCATTAGTTATGTGTGTGTAGGAACCAGAGGTGGGTTTTGCACAGATGGCTTTGGAGCTGGTGAGCCTCCCCTGTGAAGATCATGGATGCAGATCGCCTTGCCCAGACCCACCAGTGCTCACAGATACAGCAAATATGGTGCTACAGAGGACACGAGCACCAGGAGCATACTTTTATGGCCCAAAGTGGGATTGGGAGGTTGGGTTGTTGCCTTAAGAACGTATTTTTTAGCAGCTTAGAGGTAATTTATCCCTATGAAAGCCTGGTAAACGGTTGGATCAAGCCCTGAATATGTTGCTTTACCCAGGCTGGGAGCCTCTGTTACAACCAGGATCCCTGCCCTGATCCTGCTGTACAGGGGACATTCCCTGGGACACTGGTATGCTGGGCACCATGGTGACGGCTACCATGGTGAAGCCTGCCACCATCCCCACAGCCCTCAGGGACCAGAGCTGCCAGCATGGAGCTGTAGGTGCTCCCCAGGGACATGAGCAGCCAGGTAAGGCCACTGGCTGGGCTTGTCTGGATGGGTGGGAAGAGCTGGACTTACCGGTGTAGCTCTCCTCACCTCCCAGATTGCCTGTGTCCATTGGGAAGCAGCTTCTTGCACATGGAATTTTGTACATGATGAGCCAGGACACCCAGATCAGACTGGGAGCACCTCAGGGTGGAAGTGTGGGACGTGGGCTGCCCACGTCAGAGCTCGCTGATACCTTCTTGGAGACCATGGAGGAGTGGGACATGGAGCAGCTGATCCCCATGTCCGGCTCTTCACCCGGCTGTGGAGCCATGGCTGGCTGAGCACTCAGCTCAGCCTCGTGCTGCAGTCCCGGCATTGCTGACGGCTGTGCTCCGGCTCTGCCTTGCAGGGGAAAGCACCAGCCTCTGGCTGGGCCAGAGCTGAGAAGGGCTCCTGGCTTAGGCAGCTGCCCCGTTTCCACTTCAAGGAGATAATGGAGAGGCGAAAATGCCAGGTAAGAGCTGGGTTTGATCTGCCGTCTGTGCATGTTTGCTGAGGGCAGCGCTGCCCAGCCCCATCCTCACCCTCACTCTCCCCACTCTCCTCCTGCAGCAGGAAAGGCTGGGTCCGGGAACATATAACATCAGGGACTTTCTGCAGGAGACGAGGCCCTCCAGCCTCCGGGGCATCTGTGACACCAGGGAGCAGCGGTTCAGAGATGGCCGCAAGGTATGTCACATTGGGAGCCACCACCAGGGAATGGTTCTTGCTTGCTACAGGACTTGGCTTTGGGCTGATGCCTCCAGAGAACAAGCCCTTTGCAAGGGTTAGGAGCTACTGTGGGCACCATCTCCTCCTGCCGGGCTGGGGACTGTCCCCCTTGCCCACAGCCACCCCACCTGTCCCACAGGACTGCTTCCCCGGCCCTGGCACCTACGGCCCCCGGGGGAACCCCTACACCCACCTCGAGGAGAGGGACAAGCTCTCCGCCAGCACACGAGGATTAATGGACAGCAGGACACCAAAGTGTGCCCCGCCGGCAGCCATGGCAAGTCCTGCCCTTTGCCCTGGGACATGCTGGTGGGATGGCCCCGTCCCCCACTGAGCGCAGCCCCCACTGTGTTTCCTGCAGGGCAGTGGCCTGGGACCTGGCACCTACTACCTGAGGAGCAGCATTGATGAGGAGCTGCGTCAGGCGGGCAGCTCCAGCCCCTGCCAGCCCTCCTGGGGAGACAGGTCGAAGCCTGCTCGCGGTGGCAGCATTGCCAACACATTGGTATGGAGACAAAGAGCTGCCTTACACCAGCATCTGTCCTGCTTGGTCTTTGCTCTTTGGCTTCCCTTGGATCCTGGAAAAATACACCCAGGCAGCAGCTTTTGGGGAGCGAGAGGGCTGCAGGCACCATACAGGAGAGTGGGCTGGTGCCTGTGAGCAGCGGCAAGGCTGAGCTCTTGCGGCATGGGACAGATGGGACGGCACCAGAAATCACCGTTGGGTGAGCCTCTGATGCCACTCCCTCATCCTGGCAGAGGACAGGCACCAAGCTGAGCACTGGCACTGTCAAGGGCTTTGTGGATGAACTGATGTTGAAGGAGAACAAGAAGAAAGGCTGCGAGAGCACCCTGCCAAGGAACCCAGGCTGCCCCACAGAGAGAATCTTCTGGGCCACGCTCAGCCAGTGTCCGAGGAAGGAGGTCAGTGAGAGCAGGGACACTGGCACTGGCTGGTGTCACCAGCATCTGCAGTGGTGCAGTGGGTGGCTGGGGTGGAGATGCATTAGGCCCTGGAGGGGAAGCATGGATGGATGGGTAGATGGCTGGCCGGCTCTCTGATGTTGTGCAGCTCTTTTTACGAGCAAACCAACGTGTAACAGGTTTCTTTCTGCGCAGTATGCGGTGGGGCCAGGCTCCTATGACCCAAAGCCTGTTGAGAGATCAGCGTACTCCAGCCAACCCCCATTCTGGTCATCTGCCAAGAGATTCGACAGGAAGTCCTACCGCCTCTTTACTGGGAACGAGGTGAATGAATGGACACAGCAGTGAGGGGGATGAGGGAACAGTCAGGCTCTGAGCTTCCTTGACAACCATCCTCAATCCATTACCAGCATCCCTGGGAGAGGACAACACTCTTCTTAGCCAAAGTAAGGGTGAGCTCTCCCCACCAGCTTCAGCCAGCTAAACATTAGGGGTGTCCTCTGAACAGAGCAGCACCCCGGCAGAAGTCCCATGTCAGGTGGCCATCTGGGATAGAAGGGCACACTGACCTTAGGAGGTGCTTTTCTCTCCCCACTGATTATCAAGGAAACCTGGGCAACTTGGCCAGATACCCATCCTTTAGAAAGGAGGTGAGTCCCTCTTTGGGTGCTGTTCTTCTTGCCCAGAAGAGGTTGCTAAAGAATAAGCGGTGAATAAAAGGCCACAGCCCAGTGTCCTGCCAGGTGAAGGGAAAGGTGCTCCTGTGTAGCAACACACTGAGCACCCACCACAGAGCTCGCAGGCAGGAGAGCTTGGCTGGTGCTGAGCAGAGGGGCAAGAGCTCAGCAGCCACCACGTTATCTCTGCATCCTCAGGCCTTTGCCCTTTCCAAGGGATGCTCAGACAACCCTTCCCATTAGTTTTGCTCTGCATCAGCTGCAGCAAGCGGTTGCTCTTCATGGATGAGAGCAGCTGGATTTGAGTCTTTTTAGGTGCCAGGAGCTTCTTATATCCTCCCAGAAAGTTATATTCTGCTGCTTGAAAGCCAGTTTTTCCTCTAGCAGCATCAGCAGCAGCCTGTGCGGGTAGGAGCCCTCCCCTTAGTACCCCTTCTTGGAGCCGTATTCATCTTTGCAGCTTCCCCACAGAGAACCAGAACAAAGCATTAAGGGCTTAGAGCAGACAGGGAAAGGTTTAGTCAGAAATAGTCCCCCTTGGCTAGGGATGAGGAGCAGGCGTCCATGTGGCTTCCCTTCTTTACCCCACTGCGTGGGGAACGGGCAGCTTGAAAGAGGTCAAGGATGAAGACACCTTTGTAATTGCTGGGGAACTCGCCAGCTCATGATTCAGGGGGGAGGTTGGGACATGGCAGCCCTTCACTGCAGCTAGCAGTAGGCAGCTGGTGTATGTGCTCGAGCCCGCAGAGCTCATCCACTCCTTTGTGGATCACGGCGATGAGAACTGTTAGTGAAGGGGACTGGCCAGGTTAACACCGATGAGTGTGTCTTCTCCTCCCTCCCTGCAATGTAGGCGCAATTTTGTTAAGGTATGCCACATATTTTTGTAACAGTTGCCAAGGTGAGCAGCTCCAGTGCTGGCATGATCCGCAGCCGAGCACCCTGGCACAGTGCACAGGGGGTCACCCAAACCAGGGGAACCTCAGGGGTGTGGAAGAACCCACCAGGAGCCCACAGCAGGGATAATGGTCTTTGCACGGGAGTTAGCTGGGCTCACTGAAAGCTTTAAACTGGATTTGAAGGGGGAAAGGGATAAAACCAGGCTCACTAAACATAAGCCATGTTTGAGGAGCTGTGTGCTAGGGTGGTCCTTTGGTCGGCTGTCTCAGTGGAGGCAGGGGATGGAGATCCATGTGGAAATGGCCTCAAGTTGCACCAGGGGAGGTTTAGGTTGGATACTAGGAAAAATTTATTCCCTGAAAGGGTTGTAAAGCCCTGTAACAGGCTGCCCAGGGAAGCGGTGGAGTCACCCCCCCTGGAGGGATTGAAAAGCCATGTAGATGTGGTGCTGAGGGATATGGTTTAGTGACCTGGCAGCACTGGGCTAACAGTTGGACTTGATGATCTTAAAGGTATCTTCCAGCCACAATGGTTCTGTGATTCTATGATTTTTTCAGCTGAAGGCCTGGCCACATGAAGGCACTAGCTGGTTTTGCCCCACTTGCATTCCCCACTCTGTGTCTGGATGGGGAAGCATATAAGACCTTCTCCTTCCAGAACCCTGTAGGTGTTGGTCGCTACGACATCACCAAGCATGAAAAATACCCTCAGAAGATGAGAAACCAGTCCCTGTACCGGTGTGACACACAGCGGTACCTGAGCGACTTGAAGCGGGATGCCTACTTGCTGTAAGTCTGCCAGACAAGGGGGTTGGAAGTGGTTTCACACGGGCTTGCAGGAAAATCCTCGTGGGAATGACCAAGCACATGTTACTGACACTACAGCTGATGTGAGATGGGCTGATCATGTAGCTAAAGCACTGGATCGGGCCTGAGAAACACTCACTGGCCCCACCACAGGTTCCCTCTGTGGACAGGGAGGTTGGTATTGCTGCACCTCTCCCCTCCGAGGAAGGTGAGGAAACCTTTGTGCTTCCCCACCGTGTAGGAGTAGTGGGAAGGTTAAAGAACTCCTGGCTCTCAAGGCACTTTATAGATGTCAAGGTGGGTAGTGTCGTACCTTGTGAAATGCAATTGCCTGCAGCAGAGGTTTTTCCACTGAGCTAGAGGAGGTGGCCTGGGAAGGAACTGGGAGGTGGGTAGATAATCAGCGTGCCTGGATTCATGCCCAGTGCTGGCACTGCGCTGCCTAAGCAACAAACAAAAATCACCCCGAACAAAAATCACCTTCTGAGGCTGTGCCTTGGTTTACCCATCTGAGGAAGGCAGGTAACAAGGCTCACTTTCACCACAAAGAGCTTTGAAACCGCTAGCGTGAAAACCCTGTGAAGCAGTTCGGAACTGTACTAATGAGAGACCTCAGGGTAGCCCTCTGCTTTCACCTTTGCTTGTGGCCGAGATTAGCAAACTGCTGCGGTGGCACTAGGGGCTGGCAGCTCTGCGAGGGTCCTTCTTGATCTCCAGAGAGTAGTTAGGAATCGGTCTGGGCTGAATATAACTCAGCGGCTTTCTGCGGGGCAGCCAGACGTTAGCTGTCCTGTGATGGAGAAGGCATAATGAAATCTAGCTTTCCCTCTTGCCCAGCTTTGTCAATCTCGCAGTTCCAGCAGGAATGAAAAGAAACCTGAACAGCGAGCGGGACTTGGAATTCTAACCCATCTCTCTGATCAAACAGCACTAGCTCCAACACCACTTTTCAAGTTACAGCCGTGCTTTTAAGGGAATAGTCAGGCTTTTAAGGGCTCTGTTCACCTCCATGCTCGTTACAACTAATGAGATTAATCCAGCTAATAATTTGAGCCCACTGAATCGCATCCTCTTTCCACAGTGAGCGGCTCAAGCCTGTTGCTAAAAACTGGAGTGATTTGATTTCTGCTCCTCGTTGTCCAGATACCTCGGAAGGAACCAGTGTTTTCCAAACATAACGTGGTGCTGGCAAGCCCAAATCAGTGAGTAGGTGGTGGACGTGTCAGCAGATGCGCAAATACAGCATTGCTGGCACGCAAGTCACAACTCAACACTTGTTCTGTGGCAATAAAACACTCTTAGACAATCAGCGTTCTCACTTTTCTGTTGAGTAAGTCATTACTTCCACCTTGCCCTTTATGAAAGTGACACACTTGAGAAGTGGATGCTAGATACAGCATGTCCCCCAAAGGCAGCTCTGCTGGCACGCACAGCTCTTCCAGCGTTCAACTCCTCCATCCAAACAACACTACTTAAAGTTGCACACACCTGTTATGGGCATGGTGCTGTTACCACAGCTGAAGAAGCCCAGGCCCACCAGAACAACCTGACAGAGAGCTGGGTGTGAGAAAGCACTGCTAGAGCAAAGGGGAGCGGTTAGGCCTTCAGCAGCTGCCTACGTACCTGTCCCCTGCCACCTCTAAAGTAGCTGCATGCAAGGATCTTCATCCCAGCTTCACTTCAAGTAACAATGCAAATATTATAAGCAGCTGGAAAGAATTAGGGGGAATTTAGTGTCATCATGGTACTTACAATGCTGAGGTTGATTCAGCTCTGGAGCCCCCAACACGAGAAGGATGTGGACCTGTCAGAGGAGGGCTATGAAGATGATCAGAGGGCTGGAACACCTCTCCTACAAGGACAGGCTGAGAGAGTTGGGACTGTTCAGCCTGGAGAAGAGAGGGCTCTGGGGAGACCTTCTTGTGGCCTTCCAATATCTGCAGGGGGCCTACAAGAAGGCTGAGGAGGGACTACAACAGTCTGCAGTGACAGGACTGGAAGAGGGAAGATTTAGATTAGAAATTAGGAGGAAATTCTTCACTCTGAGGGTGGTGAGACACTGGCACAAGTTGCCCAGGGAGGCCGTGGATGCCCCAACACTGGATGTGTTCAAGACGAGGTTGGACTGGGCTTTGAGCAGCCTGGTCTAGTGGGTCTAGTGGTCTGTTGCCTGCACACCCACATCACTGCTCAGGCATAGCCTTTCAGAGACCTCCTCCCTCCTTTGCTTGCCTCTTAATCAGCCACAACTAGCATGTAATTACACCCAGATTTAATTATTCCAGTCTGGTCTAAACACTAATGTGAGATTTCATAAAGGTTAATTTTTAGTGAACCAGCATATTCCCAGTACACTTTTACGGCCAGCCTTCATTCCCTCTGACACAGCTCACTCTTCATTTCACTTTATCTGTTGCCTCTAGGTTTTGATACCCTACAAAATTTGGAATCATAGAATGGTTTGGGTTGGAAGGGACTTCAAAGATCATCTAGTTCCAACCCCCCCCTGCCATGTGGAAGTGCTGGGGCCTGAGTTGTAGGCCCCAAGTTGGAGCTGACCTGTGAATGACACACAGCCTAGCAGAATGTTTTGGTTTTCCTATTGGCTTCATGTTCCCGAGGCAGGACCTGGCCCACCTGTGTCTCTGTGGCTCTGCCCTCACCCAGGTGGTCATGGTTGGGGTGGTGGGCGAGGCCAGGGCTACTTTAACAGAAGCTGATCAGTCAGAAGCTTCCTGTTGGGTGTGACTTCTGTTGGGGCTGGTTGGATCTTGCTGAGCTCTCTGTGGTGTCCTTCCATGTGAGGGGCCACTGAGGGAGCCATCTCTGTTCATTGTGTCCAGCAGACAATGCTGGCACCACAGAAACTTACGGCAGGACTGTCTGAAAGACTTCTGAGGGGATGTTGCTGAGTTCAGCGTTGGCCTGTGTGATCAGGCAACTGATGGCAGTATAAAATGATGATGGCTGAACCAGCACAACACATGGGCAGGGACATCTAGGTGCACACTAGACCAGGTTGCTCAAGGCCCCATCCAACCTGGCCTTGAACACTTCCAGGAATGGAGCACCCACAACTTCACTGGGCAACTTGTTCCAGTGTCTCACCACCCTCAGAGTGAAGAATTTCCTCCTCATTTCCAAGCTAAATGTACTCTCTTCCAGTTTGAACCCCTTACCCCTCGACCAGTCACTGCAGGGCTTTGTAGAAACTCCCTCCCCAGCTCTCCTGTAGGCCCCCTTCAGATACTGGTAGGTCACAATAAGATGTCCCGGGAGTCTGTCCATGCCAGTGGCTGTAGCACCTAAATCCCAGTTAGAGTTTTGCCCTCCTTGGAGAAGGCGAAATCATGAGGTGAGGCGTGGGGGTGGGAAATCAAGATAATTGGTATCAGGAGGCTCTGTGGAGTTAGTGGGGTGCAACGGAAGGGTTAAGGCTCAGCTATTAAGAGTTTGTTTTGTACGAGTGTCTTGGGGCAGAGGTAAGTGTAGACTCACAGGCTTCAAAGGCACTCCTCCAAAGCTGTTCGAAGCACTGGGGTCCTTGTCTCCCAGCCACCTTCTCCCAACCACCTTGAGGTGCCTCTGGTCTCCTAGCCAGCAGCTTTTCTCAGTCATTGCTGACCATTTGTAATGGTACAGTAAGCATGAGAAATGATGAACAGAACTGTTGAAAAGCAAGTAATCACTCATTAAGAGACTCCACTTTGAATGGTACGCTGGCTAGATCTTTATTTTAAACAGCCCGTACAACCAAAAATTAAGAGCAACAGCAATTATGCGTGTGCAGGTGTGGGACTGAGACAGTGACAGTACCCAATCACCTCAAACAAAGTTTGCCAATAAATAAAGGAGTGAAAAAACCAAATACAGTGCATACCTAAAGATCATCAGTACATAAGTGAGAAGAACAGAGCCCAAGTAAAAGTATTTGCATATCCTCTAGCTGCTTTAACATCGCCTGTTCAAAGCTACCCAAACCCACGCTGCTCTGCAGGTTATCTCACAAGCACTGGGCTAAATCGCAGCTTTACCCCAGGGACAAGGCAACGGCTCGTGTGCCGCTTCCCTCGAAGGGGCAGAAGGGCAGGTTACACCCCGAGAATCAGCCTTCCTGTGCACCCCGGAGCCCAGAACGGTGCAGCAGACACTCCTGGATCACTGACGCAGCCCCTCTTCCTGCCCTGCTCGGTGGCCTGGGCAGCGCTGCTGCGCTGGCTGCGTCTCCCCGGGTGCTACCAGGCCTCTGCGCCGGATTTTAAGGGGTACCTTATTTGCAGGCAATTTGCCCAGCACGCACCACTGAGTAACAGGCCAAGCCTATTCTTGCTACTGCTTTATCATTGGTTTCATCTGGACCATAAACATCCATCTATCAATAAATAAGAATCATTGGTTTAGCATGTGAAAATTACAACGCCTCCCATTTTCAGCTGTTCATAAAGGTCTTCACGCTACCCCTGACGCAAGCCTCAAGAAAATGACTTTCTTTTCCCTCAGCTCAGTAAGGTTTCAAGTAACAATTTGAAGCACTGCTTGGACAAGACACAGGGTTGGTTTGGAACCGTGGTTTTGGCTACAGGGTCAAAATATTTCCATGCTTCTACGCTTTGACTGTATGAAGTGTGTGACTGTGCCGTTCTCACCAGCGAGCAGCAGGAGGGGAACCGAACAGCGCTTGCCGTTGGTTTCCTCTCCAGGTGACCGAAACAGTCCTTTTACAAAGCCTATCAATCTAATCCAGCTAAAATGAAAAGCAAAAACGTCACTAGAGTCAGAACCAAAGCCTGTGTGTATCAAGATTCACCACAAGAGTTCTTCTTGTCCACAGCCACGTGCTCTAACAAGCCTCGTACAAATAAAGCCTTGACTTCCTTTTCCTACCGGTCTGAAATAACCCATGTCTTCCTCCAACTGAGTATTTATAAGGCACTAAAATTAAGCAACAACCAACTCCCCCACCCTGCAAAACCCGCAGAAAACAACCCCCAAAATCCAAATAAACAGACCCACAATAAGTAAAAACAGAACTTAAAGCTTGGCTATATGAAATAGCAGCGATTTCTTCAGTAGCCTATGAAGCCAGAATGTTGATATTTTGGGGCAAAAACCCAATGCACTGTTGGCCAATTACAAAGTACCTAAAACCTACATCCCAAATGAGTCCAAATCTGATAGGCACAAGTAAAAAGCATTTTCTTTACACCTCAATGCTCAGGTTTGAAACTGAAGCCACTGTCCGGGAGCTGACCCGCTCTGCTGAGGCTGTCGCACAGCGTGACCCCAGCGGCACGGTACCACGCAACCCCAGGCAGCGCTGCGCGGCCGGAGGATGGTGGTGCCACCACCAAGTTACCAACCGGAGGCAAATGGTTGTAAGCTCATGATTAAGTTGACAACACGTTCAGCTTTGGCACCTATTTCTGAGCCCTCCCTGCCAGGTTAAATAGCTCTAGGATACAGCTGGTGGTACTCCAGTATCGTCATCCGAATTCCCAAATATTTTTCTTCTGCTTGGCAATAGGTGAACTCACCTATGTCACTACATTAGATACAAAGGCTAGCACTTGAGATTTCTTAAAAACAATCACTTTGAGTTCAGAAAATCGGTTTTGAAACATACGAAGAAATACTTAACATAAATTTTTAAAGCAGGAATTCATACCTTTAAACATCAACAAGAACGAGCTTATTTGGAGAGCAATAAAGCTTTTTTTTTTTTTTTTTAAAGTATATATTGACTAGCTATAGGTAAATTCATCTTTCCCTGATTGCTTGGTTAGATCATCCAGGCTCAGTGCCTCGCAGCTTTGCAGATTTTGTCATACACTTCTGGAAAGGCATCCTTGCAATTCATTTGCTCCCTCAGCTTGTGGTATAACGAACCATCGAACATATCCCAGAACTCCTCACGGGTCATATAGCAATCTGCATACAGCATCTGGAAACTGGAGAGGGAAAAGACAGGGAAAAAAAAGAAAAAGATAAGAGAGAGAGATTCAGTACTAATTGTGCCCCAAGATTTGAAATAGGATATTAAAAATAAATCAGGCAAGCTATGACTAGTAAATATTCAAAACAAAAAACCCTACCTATCAAAAATGCTTTTCAAAAACAACTAAATAGAATTGCTCACATGGACTACGTTGGGATACTCAGGCGGTTATGTTTTCTGGATTTAACATTACCATGGTCTCTTTTCCAAGAGGAAATAACATGCAAAGGTGAAAACAGCAGAATACTTCCACTGACATTCTGGGAAGGGGGGAAAAGAACGCAATTATAATAATGGTTCCTTTTAAAATATGGTTCAGGACATTTTTTTAGCCATCCATGTATTGATACTATCATTAGTTTTCCTACTACAAAGAGAAAAGGAGAAGGACTAAACATGTGTATGAAACCGTGGTTCCTGTGCAGCCAGATCTGCTGACTTGTATTCTCACAACTGGCATTCACAGAAGCACAGGTCTAGCAAGAACTTCAAGAGCTGCCCCAAGTCAAGTCTGGCCCTTTGCACCAAAACCCACCCGTAACGTAAATTCTCCCTGACAAATACTTGTCCGGCTGCTTTTGAAAGTCTGCTTTCCTTTTTCTTCCATTTGAGGCCTCTTCATTCCAGCTTAAAAAAAAACCCCAAAGTATTTTTTCTGCATGTTCTCTTATGGTCCGTGGAGGCACTTGTCACGGCACCAAGGGATAGCCTGCATTACAAAGTGCATTCACAGCAGATGTAGTGATAGGTTCTTTTGGCTTTTTAAGGTTTATTTGAACTGGGCATTGAGAATATAAGTGGGAAGGCAAGAGCCTGCCAAATTTATCTGAGAAGATAAATTTATAGTGTAAATGAAGCACACTGTAACAAAGGACCATTTTCAACAATAAATGAAATCCTTATTTAGCTGGGGACCCTTCCACACGTCCGCGCTGCGCGCTCTGAAATGCAGCTGGCATCAGCGTACAGCAGTAAAACACAAACTCTTACACAAAAACTCTGCTGCTGTGTGTGATTACGAAACCGCAGGAGTAAGCATTTATCCGTTGTTCATTTCCCAGTGCCAGGTAGAGAAGAGACAAAACTTGGTTGGTAAAAAGCTTTAAATTAAAAGCTTAATTCCAAGTTAATTAAAAAAAGCTGAAAATTAACTTTCGCTTGCTTTGTTCTCCAGCAGATCACTTACTGCAGCTAAAGTCATTGACACTCTCCAAATGATCCTGAAGCAGGACCACCAGCTAACCACTGTTAGACTGAGAAGCAGGTCAGAATAGAAATGTGGACAAATTATACTGCTGGTGTAAAAACACTGCGTAGTTGCTGTTTGTTCCTGAGAAACAAGCCTGTAACTGCTTCTCCACTGACACTACTACAGCAAATCAGGCTGGCACGAGTCTGTGACAGATGGTGGGCACATCCCTCACGCCTACTGCGGTCCGATGTGATAGGAATCGGGGCAGGGAAAAGGAAATGATGGAAACAGAAGTTGCGAGGGAGGGAAGACTCCCACCACTGCGCAGGGGCTGCAGGGGAGCGGCAAGGCTGGCCTCCCTGCGCCGGGACACCAGCACAAGGACGGGGCAGAGCTGCGCCATCAGGCTTGCAAGGTCTGCAGCGAGCAGAACAGTCCCAAGGGCAGGCGGGGATGCTGTCCAAACAGCCTGTGGGATTCCTGGAGAGTCTGTGGCCAACTGTGGCCAAAACAGCGCTTGCTTTGCCCCTGCAAGTCAGCAGCTGCCTTCCCGAGGGCTGTGCTCGCCAGCCTTGCTGAGAGTGGTCACCAACAACCGCTTCTGGACAGCAACTGGGTTATGGACAGTCAGCTCAACCTGGTGAGGCCTTTCTGCATCTGGCTGCGTGGATTTTTTTGCAGCAGAGACTCTAATCCTAGAGCAGCCCAAAGCAGAAAGGATGCAGAGGCGACCTGAGGCTACCCAGCTCCCAAACACGCTGCAAGAACTTTAGCCAGTGTGCTTGTTTGGTTTTGCAATCAAATAATGGAAGTAAAATCCTATTTAAAAATCATAACATCAAAATTAGTAATTAAAATTAGTTCTAAATTATTGTGGTTCTTAAGTTACTTCTGTAGGATTAAATATCTGCGATTACACCATCCAGGTGTAAATTCTATGGCATTATTACTATTCTAAGGAGTAGGATGGATCCTTACCCATGCACACTTCTTACAAACTTCTCCATTTGTCTCATTGAAGCTCTAGCTTCAAATTGTTTCCTTTTGGGCTCTCCATAAGCTCCTATATCCACATAGAGTTCTGCTTCATCTCCTTTTGGGTGGACCATACCAGGATTATTGGGCAATATGAAAGGACATAACCAAAGAGGGTACACCTGCAGAGGTGAGAAAATAATGTATCACTTATTTTAATAAAGGTGATGAAGAGTTAAGAGGACTTCTTCCCAGCTTGGGATTGGAACTTGCACAGCTCTTCCTCTCCAATTGTCTCGCTGTGGTTTTTAACTGCACTTTCTTCTGATCATAACACAAATAGACGGAGATGCTCCAAATATGTGCTACCTTTGAAATAAATAAATATTGGAAATAATAAAAAAAATATTTGAAACAAACCAAACCAAACCCCACCCCTGATCTCAAAGCAACAACTGAATACATATTCTGAGTAAAAAGAGAATGAAGAGTTTTCTTTTCCAGGTCAGTCCAAAATTGAAATTGCTGTCTGCGCTTATTATACTAACTCAATTAAATTCAAAAATCAAAGCAAGGAAGGGAAATGAATTCCCACAGGTGGGGTTTAGTGAGACCAACAGTCATTTTAGGTGAAAGAAAAGTCAGTTCAAGTTTGCAGAATGATAAAATCATTTAGAAGTGTTGGCCTTCTACTGAAGTCTGAATCTCACTTTTTTTGGTTGTTTTTTTCAGAAAGCTGTGTTCATTTCTTTGTTGACTCCCAAAGCACAGTACTCCCCAGGATACAGCAATGACCTTTTACACAAGCAGACGATTATGTCTTAAGATCAACAGTCACAGCTGTTATCACACACAGTCCAAGATCCACTGCATTTTAAAAACAAGTTCTTACATTAAGGTCATCATGGAAGGTCTGGATAGATTTTTCAAGGGTCTTCATTGGCACCAGCATGTCCTGTACAACGTGGTGCTGCTCGTAGAGCTTTCGAATAGCTTCTCCTTGGGTGAGCTTTAATAAGGAGATTTTTGGAGGAACCATCCAGCCAAAGAGGTAACGGAAAACGGGGTTATTGCCAAAAGGAATGATATCCTTTGAAGAGGAAAGAAAAAAAAGTTTCACTTGAGAATGTGCAACGGAACCAAAAGACTATAATTCAGAATCCTCAGGGCAGTAGCAAGCAAGATTTTCAATATATTTAATTGCTGATACTTTTGCTAAACCACTGTAAGACAAATATGCACAAATAAGGGAGGCTTGGACGGAACTTAGCTACACAGCCCTGCCCTGAGCCTCCTCTCGTTACAACAACTGATTTTCAGTCAGATGAATCACAACATACTCAGCCTCAAATACTTTGAGAGAACAGTAGGCTATTATCTTAAAACAGCTAAGGAAGTAGTGCATAAGAAGCTAAACTTACGGAACTCTTGCAAGAATAAACACATACAAGATCAGGTGTTAAGAATTTTAAAGGTGTAAAAATTTCACTACTTCCTGCACAGCCAGCTCCTGTTTAACTTCTGCAGGAGCTGAAAGGATCCGGTATCTCACTCCAGAGATTCCCAGTGTAGCAGTGGGAATCTTTCAGAACGCCAAATAAAAGTTTTGTGTAAATGCACATCACAATAAATATAGTTGTGAAATTCAAAGGAATGACCTTGCTGTATAATAGGATTCTGAGTTTAGACAGGGCAAATTTTCAGCCATAATTTCATTCACCTTTTATTTTCACTGTTTGCCTTTGGAAATGGCTTAGTAGCTGTAAAAGCTTAACACTTTAATATGTACTTAAGGCCTAAATTCAAAGCACTAAAACAGAAATTAGGTTATGATATAACACCTTTTATATAAAGAAGTGCCTTCGGATTCGTTTTGCCCAAATGCAGGACTTCTAAATCTACCATAAACCTGTTTTTTTCTCTGCCAGGAGAGGCAGATGTGTTGCCAGGCTCCATCGTACCTACGCTGGGAACATGCAGAGTACCTTCCTGCACATGTTGTTTTAATTTTGGAACTGGTCTTACCTGGAGCTCCCAGAAGATACTGCGTGTATGTCTGTGGTAGTAATGCCTTGAAGGAATGTACTCTATTCCAGTCCTGTCATCTTTCAAATACTTCTCCACATGCTTAAAGAACCATGGCTTGTAGTAGTTGCCAATTCTGTTTATCTACAAGAAAACACACATTCATTAGCCAACACCAGCACAGATGACAGCTACACCTTACCAGAGAACATTGAGTGCATCCCCAAAGTCTTTCACCATGAACAATCAAGGTCATACCCTCTGTGACAGTTTGATTGAGGCTACCATGAGAGATCCGGAGCCTTCATCTCTCTACATGCACAGCTCCTTCTTACCTTGCTGGCCATGGAGGTTTAATTTAAATAAGGCTTGCCTGTTACAAGCTAATCAAAAGACCATGAATGTGACAGAACGGGATTCCTGAAATACCGATCTCCCAACCCACCGTTAATCCACACTCCCATTGTGGCAGAGAAGAAATATCCAGGTTGAGGGATGCGGCAAACAGCTCGCGTGTCCCTCCTGTAAATGTCCCTGGTGTCTTTTACTAATATTAACTGCATTAAAAGCTTGCTGGGAAAAGAGTTACTCTGAATAACTGCTGTTTAAAACCGCACTGCTCGGTATGTGAGAAGGTACTTCCTCCTTCGGTACTGCAGTGAAAAGGCTGCGGAGTAAATGATTTGCTAGAATGAAATCAGTGGGTCATTTCTAAGCAGTTGAAGAGATTTGGAGCACAGACTCTGTTGTACGAGCAAAGAGCTATAATTTAACATATTCTGACAGGTCTAACTTTTGCTCCCATGTTAAGAGATTGTTCTAATCTTACAATGATTCTGGGTTTATACTGGCATCTAGCATAGCTTCAGTTAAACTTTGGGGGTGTTTTTTTTCTTTGTGAGCAACTTCCCTTTAGTTACCTTGCTTTGCTCAGCTTCATCAGTCAGGACTCCTGTCATGATGACTGCTTCTTCTAAAGAGTACACAAGAGCTTCCACAAAACTATTCTCCTTTTTCTTAGACTCTTCAGTAAACGTCTCACAAATCTTCTGCAGTCCTCTCACAGGCTCGTAATGTATTTTGACGTACTTCTTGGCAGGAATCATTTTTATTTCTGCTGCAACCAGGAAACCCAGAGTACCACAAGACCAAGGCACGGCATAAAATAGGTCTGAATTTTCAGTCTGCAAAAAGTATGTCATACCAAATCATATATCCATACCGATACCTTGTCAATGACATTGTAAATGATAGCAAAATAACATTTTGTCTTACTGGTGAACATCTCACAAGGCTTCCATCAGCAAGAACAAGTTCATAGGCCATGCAGGTGTGTTGGAAAAGTCCATAGATGTGGGATGAAGACTCAATGCCTGTTCCCATGATCAGGCCACCTGATCAAGAGAGCACATAAAATCAAATGAAACACACTCCAAAATGAAGGTGGCTTACAGGAACTAAACCCCACTTTTAAGCTCTGGACATAACTTTTACAACAAAAAAAAAAAAAAGGAGGAAGTGCTTATAGCATAAATACCACAACAGAATATAAGGGTCAACAGAGTATTTCCAGAACCCTTAAAATAATGCAAAATATTACTGCATAAAAAGCTAGTGATAATGCAGCAAAAGCAGTGAGTGTCTTGCCATCACACTGACTCTTACCCACTGTAAGATCATCAAGCTCTGGCACCACAGGAATAGTCCAGCCCATGGGGTTCAGGTGCGCCGTCAGCTGGCCCATGGTCACCAAAGGCTCCACACGAACAACCTGAAAAGCAAAAAACCCCAATTCCCCCCGCCAAAAATAAATTAAGTGTTCAGCATTAGCGATAACAAAATATGGTTAACTGGCTTGTACCTCCATCTGTTATCAGAACTCAGAAACTTGCTTTCCTAAGAGCGCTACTAAAAATAGTTGAAACTGTTTACTGATTCCTCCTCTGCCTCAACATCTTGTTGCTCAGTCCCCAAAACCATAAATCAATCTGGTCTTTTAGACTTCAGCACATAAAAGCGAAGCAATTCCATATGCTGTGTTTTTGGACGGAATGATCCAAGCACACATTGTGAAACCTGAAATTCAGTGGGTCTGCTACTACAAAAATCCTTTGTTCTTTATGGAAGCTCATCTCCCCTTCAGCTATGAACAGAGCAAGAAAAGCTGTAAACTTCATTATCACGGAATCACAGAATCCCAATATGGTAGGGGTTGGAAGGGACCTCTGGAGATCATCTTGTCCAGCCCTCCTGCCAGAGCAGGGTCACCCAGAGCAGGTTACACAGGCACACATCCAGGTGGGTTTTCAAAGTCTCCAGAGGAGACTCTAAAACCTTTCTGGGCAGCCTGTTCCAGGGCTCCATTGCCCTCACAGCAAATAAGTTTTTCCTTATGTTTAGGTGGAAATTTCTGTGTTCCAGATTGTGTCGGTTGCCCCTTGTCCTGTCACTGGGCACCACTGAGAAGAGTCTGGCCCTATCCTCTTGACACCCACCCTTCAGATATTTATAAGCATGAATAAATTCCCCTCTCAGCCTTCTCTTCTCCAGGCTAAACAGCCCCAGGTCTCTCAGCTTCTCCTCCTAAGACAGATGTTCCAGTCCCCTAATCAACCTCACAGCCCTCCACTGGACTCTCTCCAGTAGTTCCTTGTCTCTCTTAAACTGGGGAGCCCAGAACTGGAGACAATACTCCAGATGTGGCCTCACCAGGGCAGCACAGAGGGGGAGAAGAACCTCCCTCGACCTGTTGGTCACACTCTTCTTAATGCACCTCAGGAGATCACTGGCCTCCTTGGCCACAACGGCACATGGCTGGCTCCTGGGTAACTTATTGTCCACCAGGAATCTAAGGTCCTTCTCCGTGGAGCTGCTTTCCAGCAGGTCAACCGCTCACCTGTACCAGTGCATGGGTTATTCCTCCCCAGCTGCAGGACCCTACACTTGCCCTTGTTCAAATTCATTAAGTTCTCCTCCGCCCAACTCTCCAGCCTGTCCAGGTCTCAATTATCATGAAAGCTTTGTGATGAATCTGTTACCTGTCTTTCACTGTCCACTTCCAGAACATCCATTAAGTTGATCATGATGTTTTTATGAGTCTTCTTATACTTCCCAACACGAAGTGACACAGTCAACCAGCCAGGCCGGCCAGTGCACATGTATCTTTTGCTGCCTTCATTTTTCCATTCCCGAACCTGCAAGAGGGAACAACTGAACTGATGCTCTAAGGCGTACACGTCATCAATAATGTCTACCAGAAACATTTTTCCCTCTCTGTGAAAAAATGTTCAGAAATATTGTTACTCCTCTACATGCATGTTACCTACGAGTAACAAAGCCCGGATGGTTGAGTAGCAATGCTTTGGAAGTCTCTCTGCAGACCTCTGAACTAAAAAAAATATCACCAGAGGGGTCTAGTTATGCAGAGGAAGCATTTGTAATACCTCATAGCTTTTGGGTTTTTTGGAGATGGGATTCAGAAAACAAGAATGAAAGTTTTAAAAAGCAACAGGAAAACCTTTACTGTAAGGGAGGTATTATCACTGGCATAAATAATCTTAGTTCTGTGAAGGCTAAGGAAGCAATGCCTCCTCTTACACAAGCAAAAATAAATGGTCTGAGCCTGCAAATGAAGGAGCAAAGAGGGGAAAGTTGAGAAGGAAAATGCGTAAGCCACAATTTTGCAAAGCCACAGTGGTTAACACTTGGAGAACAAACATAATTGTAGCATCTTCTTCAAACCTCAACTGCAACTGCAGCTGGTGATAACAACCCAACCCCAAACTCTCAAAGAGTAACTCTGTGCACATTAAATACCTGCAATGAATGTGAGAGTCAAGGATGAAAACAGAAGTAGACGTGACAGAATTACCATAGAGAGCACAGAAACATTGATGACACCAACATTTCTGGGTGGGAGAAAAGTTTTGGCTACCCTTCAATCATCTCTTGGAAATAAGAACGCCGAGAAGCTGGATGTAAGTGGCATTAAAAGACGGTATTACCCCAGCCACTCAAAGTTCAACATCTCCATGCTACACATGCCGTGTGAGGGCACAGAGAGATCTCTAGCACAGCTCTCAGGCTGTGAGGGCAGCAGCCAGATGGCCGCAGCTGGACTCTCCAGCTGTTGATGCTGCAACTTCGGCAGGAGTTTCGGACGGGGGTTAAAGACACCTCCGAGGGGCAGAAGCACCGGTTGGCGTTTATCTGTTTGCCGCAACCGCATTCAAGGCTGGATAGTGCCCTGCCTCCGGGAGAGGCCTCCGGCGGTGGCG
>VZZY01011126.1:1234215-1249273 GCA_013400335.1 Eurystomus gularis | reverse complement strand
GGCTGGAGCAGGGTCAGACCCCGGACAGGGCTGGCGGGGGGGCCTGGAGCAGGATGAGACCCCGGCCAGCGCTGGAATGGGGCCTGAGGCAGAGTGAGACCCCCGGTAAGGGCCGGAATGGGGCCTGAGGCAGAGTGAGACCCCCGGTCAGGGCCGGAACGGGCCCGAGGCAGGGTGAGACCCCAAGCCAGGGTTGGGAGGGGGCCTGGAGCAGGGTCAGACCCCAGGCCAGGGCTGGAGACGGGGCCCGAGGCAGGGTCAGACTCCGGCCAGGGCTGGCATGGAGTCTGAGGCAGGGTGAGACCCCAGGCCAGGGCTGAGAGGGGGCCTGGAGTAGGGTCAGACCCAAGGCCAGGGTTGGGAGAGTACCCAGGTTGGAGTCAGACCCTCAGCCAGGGCTGAGGGTGTTACGAGGTGAGGATCATGAGTTGGGGGACAGAGCCTGAGGCAGAGGGAGTCAGGGCTGAGAGTGGTATGGGCTTGGGGACAGGCTCTTGGTAGCTTTGTCGTGGATGTGCTATGGTGGCCAGTGTCCCTCGGGCAAGGGGCTCTCCCTGATGCTTTTGGGTTGGGGAGCAGGAGCAAAACACCTTCGCATGCCTCTCTTGTGCAGCCTTGGGGTTTTAGGTACCAGAAAACCTGGCAGTGCAGGTTTCTTCCATAGAAAGTCGAAAGTGCTGTGCAGTCCAACTTTCTAGAAGGAGATACCCACCTCCAAAACACAGCTTACTCTAGAACCCTGGCAGAATATTCCTCTCCATGATGGAACAGCAAGAAGACATAAAGTCTGTGAAGAAAAGGCTTTTTTCTAAAGCTAAACTCCATCATGTCCCTCGAGAGGTGTCCTGTTAGAGAGGACAGTGGCAGAGATGCCTGGCAGGCAGTGTCCGCCCCAGGAGATGCTGACTCTGTGCAGTGCTGCCAAGGACCCCACAGTGGCAGTGGACCCTGCTGCAGCACCACGAGGTTCACAGACTAACACAGTGTCAAGGTGTTTTGTGAGGACACTACCATGGTGACGTAGAACGTGTCAGATGGTACCTCTTCCTCATTGTCAGCAGGACAAATACCTTTCCTTTAGCTGCCACCGGAGACACTTTGGAACACCAGACTGGGAGAGATCACTGCATCAAAGTTCAGAGCTTGGCTACAGCAGGCAGCCACACCAAGCAACTCGGAGGCTTTGTTTTGAACCCTGTTCATTTTTTTGTCCCACTGCTTTTATTGAACAGACTGGTCTGAAGCAGCTCTGATACTTGAAAATGGTTTCCTGATTTCCAGCCTGAATTTATTCATGGCCAAATTATGTTTGTTGCACTTTTGCCTAGTCTGTCCACTAGCTCTCTCTTCCATCCGAGTTGATGTTATCGGCTTTTGTTTACCAATTTCTCTGCTGACTGAAATTATGCATGGAAAAGAAGTTTCCCATGCCCTGAGATTATTTTAACCTCTCTGAGGGAGCTAAATAATTATTCTTGGTCTCAGTGTGATCAAGTGCTGGGCTTATTGGATAACAACAGCATTTATTCATAAGGGGATATTTATACCTTCAGTGTAAATACTGTTTTGAGATTGTTTTATGAAGACCCATTAAAACTGTTTATAATGTTTTTCAGGTTCCACTCTTGTTTCCGTAAGGTCCTAGGCAGCAAGAAGGGAGCAGGTGAGCTCAAAGGTTGGGATGTGAAAGTGTGCTTTAAAAAAGAGTGAATCACTGTTAAGACTAGGGTGAAGTTGTGTCAGTACCTAGAAAATACAGGAATCAGAAGGAGGTGAGGGAAGGGGAGACAGATGTTTTAAACGATGGAATTTTTCAATTTTAGTTATTTTAAGTGTGAGCAAAACATCACCCAACAATCTCTGTAGGCTTAGGAAAACATCATCTGCAAATCTGGTTTGAAAAGCTAAGGTTGCCTCGGTATCTTCAATAAGACTAAAGTCCCTGATCTCCTCAATTAAATTATCATTTTAAGTGTGTTTAAGCTGTTACTGCTTCTTAAAAAAGCAGTCCCCTTCCTCTCCTCCCTCCCACTCCTGCCATCCCATCCGCCCACTCGCGCTGTTCTGGGCACGCTGTGCAGTACAAACGCTTCTGCTGTCACTCAGTAGAACAGGTTGGGGAACTGATCTGACTGAAGAATTGGACTGGTTTTTAAATTTTTTTTTTTTTTTTTAATGCCTGGATCAGCTCTCTNAGTCCCCTTCCTCTCCTCCCTCCCACTCCTGCCATCCCATCCGCCCACTCGCGCTGTTCTGGGCACGCTGTGCAGTACAAACGCTTCTGCTGTCACTCAGTAGAACAGGTTGGGGAACTTATCTGACTGAAGAATTGGACTGGTTTTTAAATTTTTTTTTTTTTTTTTTTAATGCCTGGATCAGCTCTCTGGTGGAGTTCGCCCCACACACGCTTGTGTAGGTGGGGACAGGGAGCAGAGCAGGGGCCTCTCACGGACCGTGATGGAGCTACCCATCTCCTACCCATCTCCTACTCATCTCCTGCCCATCTCCTACTCATCTCCTTCCCATATCCATGGTGAGAGCTCATCACAGGTTGCCCTGCCGAGACTCTGCAGGATTCTGTTTGCAGGACTTCGTCATAACCCTGCAAAGACTCTTGGACAAAGAAGGAATGCAAAGCTGCAGCTGTTTGTCTAAGGAGACAGCTAAAAGGGACATAGAGTTACAGAATCACAGAATGGTTTGGGTTGGAAGGGACCTTTAAAGGCCCTCTGGTCCAACGCCCCTGCACTGAGCAGGGACTTCTGCAACTAGAGCAGGTTGCTCAGAGCCCCATCCAACCTCTTCTGGAACGTTTTCAGGGATGGGGCTTCTACTACCTCTCTGGGCTGGTGTTTCACCACACCCAGTGTAAAAGCTTTCTTCCTTATCTCCAGTCTACATCTCCCTCTTCTAGTTTAAAACCATCACCCCTTGTCCTGTCACAACAGGCCCTGGTAAAACGTCTCTCCCCATCTTTCTTATAGACCTCACTTTAGTTACTGATAGTCCCCAATAAGGTCTCCCTGGAGCCTTCTCTTCTCCAGGCTGAACAAGCCCAACTCTCTCAGCCTGTCCTCACAGCAGAGGTGATAATTACAGAGCATTCCAGCTGCAGACAAAAGTAGGCTGGAAACTTCTGTCTCCGTAAGAAAAGCATCAAGAGGCATTCAGTGGAACCAAAGAAAAGAAATAGAAAAGCGCATAGAAAAGCGTTAGAAAGCCCCTTTTTCCATGCAAGCTCTGGTAGCCCTGGTACTGACTGCCACAGAGCTGCTGTGGAGTGGTGCCAGGACACCGAAAGGACGGGTGTTTTCATAATAATAGTTATGAAAACTACTCAAGAAGTTTGGGAAGGCTGCAAGCCTTCTAAGTTCAATAAACAAAGCAGCCCATGGTGACAAGGGGTTAGGAGGCCATTTCCCTTGTCACCTGCCTGCAGGTTTCCTGCATGTTTGTTTGGCGCAGAGCTGGTACTGCCATAGAATCATAGAATGTTTTAGGCTGGAAAAGACCTCTAGAGGTCACCTGGTCCAACCTCCCTATACGAGTAGGGACATCTCTACCTAGGTCAGATTGCTCAGAGCCCTGTCAGAAACAGGGATGTGGTTTCAGAGGGCTGGAGGGAGGTGGTGTTGGAACTGCTGTGTGAGAAGCTCCCTCTGCTGAGGAAACCCAAGTATATTCAGTCACCTTGAAGGAAAAGCCTGTTGGGGGCTGTAGGCTGGAGTGGAGCCTTGTGTGTGACACTGGCTGGTTGACACGTATTGGCCTGGATATGGGTAGAATGAATCTGAAGAGCTTTCATACATCCAGTAATTGAAGAAAAATGTCAAATTCCAGCTTGCAGGAAAAAACGGAGAGGAAGATTATCAACTGTTCTATAGGCTGATGTGGAAGACCAGCCCACATATTGGTAAGATGGCTTTTTCAGTCAGCTGGAGGACCGCGACAGCTGATGATACCAGAACAACTGTTGGAACATTCCAGAGGGATGACACGTGCTCATGTTACCTCTGAACGTAAAAAGTCACTTTGTGGCACAGCAAGGTTTAAAGCCGGTGTTGTCTGGGGAGCACTCCACGCCTTTCTCCTCAGGAAGTGCCAGGCAGGAGAAGCACGTACCCCACCTGACACCTGACAGCCACATCCTGGGATTGGGGGGTACATTTCCATGGGGAAACATGGCCAAAAACTGCTAAACCCTTTTGGCAATGGAGAATAGCTGCTGTGATGGTCCTGTCTGAAGAGCAGGGACTTAGGAGTGGAGTGGCTCCATGTGACCTTTCTCCAGCTGGATGTGTGTTTGCGAGGTCCAGGTCCAGCAGCAACATTTCTGCTGGTGTTTAGTTCATCAAACCCTCACGCTGTGCCTTAGAAAACCTTCTCTTTAGAGGGTGCTTGGGAAGAGTATGGTTTACCTTATGTTGCTCAACTGCCCGGCTTCCAGATGGTGTTTTTAAAAAGGTATTTATCAATAGAACATCCACTATCCAGGACCCGCTTCTCAGGCTTCACAGACAGCAGAGGGCGGAGGGTTTAGCACAACAGCTGTAGCTGTGGTGGCTTGTTGGAAAATCAGTCGAAAAGGGACAATGGTGTTATCTGCCCAGGCGAACAAGCAGGCAAACGAAGAAGGAGCTGAAGGATCTCTGAAACATTGCTTAGGAATTTAGTTGGGCCTTCTGATAACTATTAGTGCCTCTAGTGAGGTGGCTGGCCGTGAAGCTGCTGGCATAGTTTGGGAACTTTTAATCAGAAATTTTCCATCCTTGAAGAAGAAACATCCTGGAAAACATGTAAACCATAAAGACGTAGAGATTATATTGTTTTTATGTAGTTTTGTACTGTCAGCTTAACAACAGTTAGTGCTATCCTTAAGTGAACAAGCTTCATTATAATACTAAAAATCATGCCATCTGTGATGGGGAAAGGTGGCTGTGGCCCAGCCTGCTCAGCACCCCTAGTCCTCAGGGTGGCTTTGCTCGCTCTTCCTTGCCTTCCCCTTGTCCTCCCAAGGCTGTGGTTGTCCTGTTTGCACTGGGAAGGGCGTCACCAAGGGAAGGAATAATTCTGGTGCTGCAAGGCAGGGCAAGGACCTAAGGATGCCTGAGCGGTACCCTATGTGCTTGCATACTGGCCACGTTGTGTGGCCCCACTCCCCCAGTAATAAGTTGTTGTAGACGGCTGGTGGGACCTCAGCCATCATCTTGGGAGGAAACAGATGTAGGGTGTGAAGTGAAATCTGGAATATTAACAATAGCAGAATGGGGTCCATCCTTCAGTGGCCATGCTCTGCACCAGGAGGCAAGGTCAGCTGCTGGTCAGCGCGTTCACAGAGCTGCCAAAAAAAAGCCCCATGCCACAGAATGTGCGAGAGCTTTCGTGTATGCTCTCTGACGTGTATTAAATCCAGCTTTACAACTGCCTGTGAAAAGACACACTGTCTGGGATTTATAAAAAGAATCACTTGTCAAAACAGAGCACTGGGCTGGGAAAGGAATTCAGACCTCCCTTCATTGTCACTGGGGCCAGTGTCCTCAGTAGCAAAAATGGAATGGCCGTGGAAAGGTAGTGGACATGATGAGCTGGTTACTGATGGACCTGGGGTTCCAGCACTGAACCTATAAGCTGAAGAATGCTGCACTCCTGATGAGTGAGCAGTGGAGGAGAGCGAGCTCATGGGCAACCATCGTTGGCTTCATTGCCTTGCTGGGCATGAGGCTTTTTGAGAGTGAGAGGGGCAGCAGTTGGAGAAGTGGTGGTGGTCCTGGCTCCTTCCATTGGTGAGATCCTGGAGACACTGACTGTGCTGGGCATCAGAAAGGAGCTGCAGTCAATGAAAGGAAATACATATTTCATTTTAGACTCATGATATAATGGACACATGTACCAGTGACCTCCAAGATGCTCAGGTGAGCTTTGTCATGAAGGCAGTTGCGAACCATGGCTGGTGATAATTGTCTCCAGGGTACCCTTTCCTGTCACTTGCCTCCCGCCTTCTCTTGCCTGGAGTGGCCAGTGCTGTGGGAAGATGCAAAAAACATTTGGGGCCAACATGACGGTGAAGGCTTGCCAATGTCACTGGAGGAAAACATTGGAAGTTATTTTTTCTGTGCAGGCCACATTTTTCGCTTGTTTTCAGCTCCCAGCAAGCATGTTTAGCCTCCTGGTACCAGATGTACTTGAGAGCCCTTTTCCTCCAAATAAAGCGAAGACTTTTGCTGCCTTGGCCGTTGCCTTTCTCTCCATCTGGTGCTGTCACTCCATCACCTGTCCGCTTTCATTTATTTCAATATTGTAAAAATTTCATGGGCCCACTCCCAGATGATGTAAACTGATAAAACTCCAGGCCGTGCTCCAAAAACATCAGTGTAACTGGAGGATCTAGCCCTTTGCGTTTACTTACCTATGCCAAAGGAAAATAAGAAAGCTGTAAGCAAAGCAAAAAAGGAAAAGAATGGCTAAAAAAAAAGTTTAAGATGTTGGTTATATAAGGGTTGTATAGCTATTATAGTTACCTAGCATATCCTTTTCATAAGTGAAGCAATCGCAGCCAGATAAGTTAATAATTAAGGGTGACGAAAATACACCATTGTTCCAATAATAAGGAACCGTATTAGTCTTAGAGAAGATAAATGGAGGCGTGTTTAATATAGTTCAGTGCTATGCTGACAGACTACAAATGCCCCCTTTTCACTGGAAAACTCAGTATAAAATCAGGTCAAAAGCTGATTGCTGGTATCTGTTAAGCCACTTTACTTCCCTCCAAGTTGCTCGTCTCCTTTTGACAGCAGATGTGCCTTGGTGACAATCCACGTTGGGAAGCAACTCCCACGTGTGTGGAGCTGAGCAGAAGGAAGCTGGAGGCTTTGAGAAAAGGTTCCTGTCCCTTCCATCGAGAGCAACAAGACGTGCTCCCGCACGTGGATGGCCTCATGGAGATACAGAACCATTTCAGATGAAAGGCTGGATAAATGGACTGGTCCTCACCCCTGCAAATAAGTGATTGGCAAAAGTGTCTGCACGGGAAGGGGATGAGGGTGTGATTGCTCGTTCTCCTTTAATACAAGAGATTCCTGTGAAATTCAGTTTGGCAGACTTGATTGCAGCAATACCTAGTGAAACGAGACAGCAATTTCAGCACCTCTTTACACAATCAAAAGCCAACAATGTGGTGGCTGCAAAACTGTGCTGGTGAGGAGCAGTGGCCTTTCTATACCCGTGCACAGAAATCTTGTGACTCCCAAAATACATCTGGGAATGGGTAAATGCACAGATCCTGTCTCCAGCTCACATTTAAACCTAGGTATGCTTCTCAAGCCTCGCGTGCTGAGCTGGAGACTCACACGACTGCTTTCTGTCTTCTTTTGCCCTCTCCACCTTCCATGAGGACTGTTTTTTTACAAAATGCTTTAGAAAAGCATTAGGACATCAGCCAGCAAGAAACCATTGTCATCCCAGAGCGGTTAATTACCACTATCTCTAATATCAGCCAAGAGCCTGTAATAAGCTCAGAACTTCTATTGCTCTGGGGTGTCCTTTCACATCCATTCTAACACAGATTATAGGGCTTGGGTGAGCTCTCCCTATGCTGGAAGTGTCACCATGACTCACGGAGGGAGGAGAACATCATCTCTCCGCAAGGCAAAGAGTCACCTGCCAACAAGAGTTGACAGTTTTCTGGCACAGGAGTATTTACACCCCCGGCAAGTGAAACTACACTCTTTCAAATGAGGTGAGTAGCCAGACTAGCTCCTCCCCGAGGAAAGGACATTCTGGGGAGAAAGATTAACTCTCTGAGTCCCGGATGACCTCACAGGCAGGTTGATCCTGTGAAGCCTGTGATCTTCATCAGGGATGGCAGCTCTGTATCTCAGGGATGCTACTTACGGGTGCTTTCTCTGAGGTCCTGCCACAGTCTGAGATGCTGATGGTAAGTCATCTGGATACAGGAGATTGAGACCTTTTTCTTCAGTTCGAAGGTAAGTAACTTAGACAATGTCTTCAGTCTGTTTCTTCACATGCATCTTTATAAATGTCTGTTACTCACATTCACATCCTTCTCTTTCTCACTGTTTTTCTCTGACACATCAAGGGAAGAGATAGGAGCAACCTGCTCCTACACCTCCATAGGAGAAATCTTCTGCTACTGCTGTTTCTGTCAGGAGAACATGTTGGGGGTGGGGTCTCCACAGAGCCTCAAACTACAGAGCTAGCAGGAGTGCAGGTCAAATTCAGGATTCCCAGAGCCATGGCACTGCCCTTGGTTTCACTGGAGACAAGCGCTGATATCCTCAGTCAGCCTGGATCTGACACTTTTAGTGCTATGGTGGAGAAGTCGCAGCCCTTTATTTCCCAAACTCACCTCCTGTCATTTTTTTGCAGAATTTTGAAATTGTCTCCAGTTACCTAGAAACTTGGATAAGAAGATGTAAATGTTCCAAGTTAAAAGTGAGGCAAGGAGCGCAAGCAGAAGTAACAGCTTTTACTAGGTCAACAGATGACTTTTCAGACAAGCTTTGGAGAAAGCAGACACGCTTTTGGGCGCAGCAGAACAGCCAGAGCAACATCTTTGCTGCTGGAAAGAAGAGAGTGACATTTGCTCTTTGAAATGGGCACCACATAGCATGGAATTGTAGAATAACAGAATGGTTTGGGTTGGAAGGGACCTTGCAAGGTCATCTAGTCCAACCTCCCTGCAGTCAGCAGGGACATCTCTAAGTAGATCAGGTTGCTCAGAGCCCCATCAAGCCTGGCCTTGAACTTTGCCAGGCATGGGGCCTTCACCATCTCTCTGGGCAACCTGTTCCAGTGTTCCACCACCCTCGTCGTAAAGAACTTAAGGAAAGAGAACCAAGCTAAATACCACCCACCTCCTAAGCTGGTGTAGGTAGCACAGTACCTTTCCCACCTAGGAACCTCGGATGCTGCCCCAAATACTCTGACCTGCAGAAGCATTTTTGTGCCTGAAAGTGTGTTTGGGTCTTTTCCAGCTCCACATCCCTCGAGCTAATAAAAGGTGCTTTCCTTCCTTTCAGTCATACCTTGTGTATCTCCTCAGGCTGTCACGCTTCCAACAAAAGTTTTGCAAGGTTTGCTGGTAGCATAATATCCGTTAGCAACCTCCCAGCACCGATGTGAGCAAGTGCTTGTGGGCAGCCCAGCGCCAAGCCAGGCAGTGAGATAACACAGGGGGCACTGGGAAGGGGAACCAGCTGTGGAGCATCTGGGATGGGTGTGTGTTGGACACCAAGGGCTTCCTCGTGGCTCCACACATGGTGGCAACCAGAAGAGCTAGATGGCTGCTCCTTCTTTCTTAAAAAAATCATGATTAATGCTGATTTTACTGTCCTTTTTCTAAAACATCATAATTAATGTTGCTTTTAAGCTTCTCTTTTGCATTTCTGTGCAGAAAAAAAAAAAAAAGCGCCCATTACCTCATTACCTACTCCCTCAAGACCACTTAAATAGCTGAGTGCAGCAGAGACATGAAGACTGCGCAGGGTCTCGAGGATGTCGGGGTGGCTATAGCTCACCCTGTGTGTAACGCTGAGTTTGCTGGAAAGCAAATTCAGCCAATTTTCTCTTTGATTACAAGTGCTACTTTTTTGAACATCAGCATTTGGAATCACGGATACACAGGAGCTTCAGCCTCAGCTATTCAACGTGTGGAGTAAAGCCAGGGCAGACCTGCGGTAGCTCCCTCTGCTCAGGTGTGATGGACGCACTCATGACCGGCATCCAGCTCAACTGAGGAGCCTACAGGCTTGAAAATCAATGTTTCTTCATCGCGAGCTGAATGGCAGCTCATGCTCCAGCAGAGCCTCAACATCTGCAGCCTGTAAAGCACGCTGGGTGGTGGGTTATGCATGTGATAGCACAATGCTTGTGCCTATTCCTAGAGAAAGCAGCTCAGATCTGAAACGTGCAGAGCATGGGGGCCTCCCTAAGGCAAAAAATCTCCAGGAGCTCAAGAAAAGTTTTGCCTGACTAAAGACTGAGCAAAGGCATCAGGATTTAACTCTTTCCTTTCACCTCCTCCTTTTTAGGCGAATTTTAAATCCTTTGCATATTCCAGTGGAAAGCTCCAAAGAAGCTCTTAGTGGCTCCATTTGCAGCACAGAAATTTCCCTTTCAGGAAGCCCACAGCTTTATCATGCCCGTTTATCTACACAACAGCCTCAACGGGAGGTTGAGGCATGTCAGCCACCTGGTGCTCCTGCACTAACACACGTCCTGAATGAAGAGCAGAAGGAATTTGAGATCATTGCCCCTCCATAAAGCTCTCTGTGGATGAGGGTATCAGTGGATGAGGGTTTCCCTTTCCAGGACTTCCCACCACCACCACATTCCTTGGCGTGGTGCAGCTTTACAAACTGCTGGTTAGGACATCGTTACGGTTAGGTTAGCACACATTTAAGCTTTAAAACACTCAGGTTTTGGGTCCAGAGGCTTGCTAGATGATGGACATAGCTAGTGCAGAAACCACTTCAGACACTGATATTAAACAAGTGATTGAGCTGCATGCGGTTTTTACACCTCCTGCTCTTCTGTTCTAATTCAAATACAGTAAAAACCATTGGGACTAAATAATATGATATATTTTGTACAAAAGGGGCTTCTGGAGTCAGTAAAGTCTCAGGGCAAAACCATTGCTGTCCCCAGAAAGAGTACTTCTGGGTGAACCTGGCCAAACCAGACAACCACCACTTTGTGGTGGTGGGGGGTGATCACCTTTCCCATCCAAATGCTAGACTTTTCCTGGTGGAGATGAAGACTGAGTAGTCCCAAACCCTCCAGCTGCCCATGTAGCACAACCACCAAAGAGAAATGTATAGCAGTCTGCAGGTTCAACCCCGAATAAACCCAAGGACAGTGGTGAACATGGCATCGCTTGAAGATGTAGGACAAATATTTTCAATGCCTAGATTTACTGACAGGATTAGGTAGGAGTGCCTGAGCCAGTATATCCACTAACTCAACTAATTAAGCATTTTAAGAAGATGCAAATTAAGGCAAAGGTAAACAGCAGGAGGCTTCTCCCCTGTGTTTACATGTGCTGGGTGCAGGAACTCCTTCCCATCTGCACATCTTCATGGCTGCATGCTTGGCAGGCTGCACCCACCTCTGCTGTGCCCGATGGCCGAGGGGAAACACGAGGTGAGCCAGCCCCTTGGGAACGGCAGCTCTAGGGCTCTAGACAGCGTGGGCACCTTATGCCTGCATGTCAAAGGTTAGGGCTGGGCTGGCCACTAGACAAATGACAGATGCTCTCTATTAACCCCTCTCCTTTCCCACAGGGGAAGAGAAAGGGAATGAGGAAGAGAGACTTATGGACAGGAGAACAAAACTGAAACAGCTTTAATAAAAATAATAATAAAATGGAATGTATACAAATATATACAAAGTCAATATCAACCCATGATGGCAATTACATCACAATCACCACTGACGCTGTGGAGCAGGCTCTGGGAAGGTCCCAGACTGGACTCAGTGGCAGATGGGAACGGCATTCAGGAGCTAGATACTGGAACTGGATTCAGGAATGCACAGATTTGGATTGAAGGAAGAACAGACAGAGTCTTTCTTGGACCCTGGCCATTGAAGAAGGGGGAGCTTGACCCTTGTGATCCCTCAGCTTTTTACATATGACATGTATGGGATGGAATCTCTCGTTGGTCAGTTTAGGGTCACCTGTCCTGTCTGCTCCTCTCCACAAATGTGGTCTTTTACTTTCTCACCCCCAACATGGTTCACAGGATTTAGCAGTGACCTTGGTCTCCAGAAGAGAAAGTATAAGCAAGAGTTTCTGTACCCCAGCCCTTGGCAGTCACAGTAAACATTGAGTGTTACCACTTCTAGAGGCAGACGCTGTCTGCAGAAATGTGCCATTAACTTCAGAAAGTGCAGTTAGTTAGAAGAGACTGAGCTGAGAAGTAAAATCACTGCACAGAATTCGTTCTGTTCTAGCTCAAACCAGGGCACTGCAGAGATGTGTCCCCGAGAGCCTCATCAGTAGCTCTTTAGTGGCTCCATCATGGGTGGCAGCACCCTGCCATGAGGTGCTTGCTGCGGGCAGCTGGGCACAGGGAGAGGAGCCAAATCACAGATGGAGACCTGGCCCAGGGTGTCAACACTCCCACTGCAGGTATGAGAGCCCTGGCAGAGAGCCTGGGCTCCTCTTCTCTGCACTTGGTGCCCTGGTGCGCCCAAATTCACTCCTGACTTGGTGCTCTGGTATCAGCCACCTTGTCGTGATGGGGCAGAATGTGCACGCAGAACACACACGCACAGAGGTATTGAAAGAGCGAACCTATTTAGCCTAATTATACAGTGAATACACTCTTTTACATGTGATTTGCTGCAGCAGCAAAATGCGGTGAACGGTGAATCAAAAGCAGCACGTTTCCGTGCCAGCGGCAGCATCCTTACCTGGGGGAGGCAATTACTGGAACAATCTCGCTCCGTTCCTCCTTTGTTCCTGTTCTTGCAGGGGCTGTGACTGTCTTTCATATCTTCTTGTTTTCTCCACTGCAGTTTCACTGTGCATGGGATATTTTACATATTTTGCATAGATATTCTGTCTCTATTCTGGAGAAGCCCCGTGATGCGTTGCAGCACCTTGTCCACCAGCAGGAAAGTTCTCCAGAGAGGGAAAATGAAGTTTGGCCAAGGTGCTGCTAAGCAGATAGAGGTGCTGGCACTCTTCTGTGATGGGCATTCTCAGCACTCACAGCTTCTGCCTTGTTGTGAAATGACTGCAGTGGGTTTGTGGCTGCCTGCAGGCCAGCTCTCTGGGGAAGAATGAAGATCCCAGATGGTTATGGGGCTGAAGGACCAAAGGGCCAGAGCAATGCATTGGCACAGAGCAATGTCACTCTCTGCAGACCTGTGCTAGGAAGAGCACACAGAGCCACGTGCAAAAGCCACCTTGCAATGCTTTCCAAGCCATTTGACAACCAAATTTCCATTAAATACAGTATCTGAGCAGGTAAGGGGGAGGAGAAGACATCTCATTGTCCTTTAATAGAGGAACTGATGATTCACAGTGCTGGCATCACTCATGGATGGCAATGTGAGTGCTCAGCACTGTTGTAACTGCAACAGAGGACTCCAGATGTTCACTCCTGGGGTCCCTGGGGCCAAACTCTGTCCTGCCAAGGAGCGAGGACTGCAGTGTTTGAAGGGCAGCCTGGGATTTGTTGTCAGGCATTGCACCCTGGGGGTTGAGAACCTTGCTTCATCCCAGCCCTGGTGGTGAGCTGGGGTGCCATCCTCAGGGACTCCTACCCCATGGTCCTCTGTGATGTTGACCCAACCCACTACACGGCCAGCCCCGTGTGAACCAGCCCTCCTCGTGCCTCAGTTTACCACTTGTAAAACTCCTCAGTGTCTGCAGGGAAGAGGGGCTGCACACCCCCATGCTTTCAGCTGGACTGGGTGGCTACCAAGCATATATAAAGCAGATGTGGATTCCACGACAGGACTTTGCTTCAGTCCCTGCAGCCTGTGCAGATAAACCCTGAGCTGTTTTTGTGCCAGCAAGGTGAGGAGCTGCAGGCAGCGCAGGAAGAGCAGCCCAGGCTTCAGCTCCAGAGCAGGAGCATCCATAGAAATGGCTGTGTCTGCCAGCAATGCTCGGCTGTAGCTCAAGAGCAAACACACCGGATCTGTGAGAGTGCCCAGCAATAGCACAGCGCAACATGACAGCCGTTAATAGAATCTGTCTCCACCTCTGGGATGAGGAAGTGTGCTTGAATCCAGGTGCCAGTCATATCGACCACCCTGAACCTCAGAGCAGAGCACCCTCAGCTTGTTTAATACCCAGGTATCCTTATGAGTGAATCATGGAATCATAGCATGGTTTGGGTTGAAGGGACCTTTAAAGCTCACCTGCAGTGAGCAGGGACATCTGCAACTAGAGCAAGTTGCTCAGAGTCCCATCCAACCTCACCTGGAATGTTTCCAGGGATGGAGCATTGACTGCCTCTCTGGGCAACCTGGGCCAAGGTTTCACCGCCATCACTGTAAAAAATTTCTTCCTTATATCTAGTCCAAATCTCCCCTCTTTTAGATTAAAATCATCACCCCTAGTTCTGTCACAACAGTCCCTGCTTAAAAGCTTGTCCTCATCTTTGTTCTAGGCCCCCTTTAAGCATTGAAAGGCCTCAAGAAGGTCTCTGCAGAATCTTCTCTTCTCCAGGCTGAACAACCCCCAACTCTCTCAGCCTGTCCTCACAGCAGAGGGGTTCCAGCCCCCTGATCATTTTTGTGGTCTCTTCTAGACCTGCCTCAACAGCTCCATGTCTTTCTTGTGCTGAAGGTAAGAAATGCCACAGGGTAAAAAGATCCAGCTGGAATGGGGGAAAGGAAGAACACAGAGAGGTGAGGAGAACCGAAGTGGTCACAAAGCAAGCTTGTGGCAGAGATTCTCTCTGTACTGCAGTGTGGGTGTCCCACCTATAGGACAGTGGTGTCCCACCCGTGGGGTAGTGATGTCCACAGGGCAATGGTGTCCCACCCATGGGGTAGTGATATCCACAGGACAGATTTGCCCCACCCGTGGGGTAGTGATGTCCACAGGGCAATGGTGTCCCACCCATGGGGTAGTGAAGTCCGCAGGGCAGTGGTGTCCCACCCGTGGGGCAGTGAGGTCACAGGGCAGCAGTGTCCCAACCACTGTACCTCTCCTGAGCTCTGCAGCCAGGTCCCTGACACGCCAGTTCCTCCAGGCCCGGTGCTGCCCGTCCCTCAGGAGCCCGGGCAGAGCCACCACCGCTCGGACCCACGCTCCGGGCACGTCCAGCCTTACCGACCATCCCTGCCCGGTACCCGCGGACCCTCACATTCCCCCCCGGCAAGTCGCCTCCCTCCTACACCAACACGGTGCGTGCCGGGGGGGGGTCCCTTTGCCTTTTTCTTCTTATTTTTTTAAAATTTTATTTTTTTTCCCCAGGAGCGGAGCTGCGGGACGGGGCTCCCGGCAGCGCCGCGCCCCGACGGGCCGGGCCCGCAGCGGCTCTTCCAGGAGCCGGGAGCCACCGGCCGTGCCGGGAGG
>VZZY01011126.1:1217814-1234183 GCA_013400335.1 Eurystomus gularis | reverse complement strand
GGCGGCGGGGGCACCGGCGGAGGGGACGGGGACGGGGCGGGGGGGCACCGGGTGGCAGCCGGTTCTTTAGAGGGGATGGAGGGTTCAAGCATCGCTGCCGTCGGGGCGGCCGGAGCAGTGGCTGGTCTCACCGGGAGCATGGGGACTGGGAGGACAGAGCGCTCCCCGCCATCCGGACCTGCCTTTGGGGGGCTGAGAACACCGGAGCTTCTGGGATGCTGTCAGAAGCATCACTGTTACGGTGGTTTGGATGGGTACCAAACCCCCAACTAATAAGACTAATAAGAAATTCAGGTAAAGGCAGGAAGGAATCTCCCTAACGACACGCTCGCACTTCAGCGCGTCTCTCCCTGGCGTTCCCCTTGGCACGTCTGCGCGTGGTTAAAGGTCTCCAGCCTGAAAGGTGTGGAAGGACAGGCTGTAAGTGCCGTGGAGGGATGGGGTGTGGAGGTGGATTTCTGCTTGATGGCGGTGGGAGAGATTCAAAACTCTTTTTTGGTTCTTGTGTTGCTTCTTGTGTCGCTGGAAAAGAGTGTTTTTCTGAGTAATGCTTAGTAGACCTTATGAATCACCATCTGCAGAACTTTATATGGGGGATGCTATTCTCAGCATCTTACGGGAACTATGCAAACTATTAACATTTGTATCTGTTTGCACATGCAACGTGCAAATCTGTTTCCCCGCAAAGACTTTTCCACGGCAGGTCAAAGGAGGAGATGGGACAGAACAAAATGTCAGGGTGGCTTGGTGGGTAGCGATGTGTGTTTGGGAGCTGGTGATTGCCGTCTTCACAGGAGCAGCTCCTCTGTGGAAACCTCCACTGGAACTGCTCACCTGATACGCAGGATGCTGAGTGCCCTCGGAGCAGGCTTGGGGAGCAGGGACTTGGGTTCTGCCCCAGCATCACATCTCGCTTCCCTCCCTTTGGCCTCTTCTTCCAGCGGTTGGTGTGCTGGGTCTTTTAAAGAGGTCCAGGATCCATGCCAGCCTGGGATGGGGTTTGGCAAGGGGACCGTGTGATGGCAATGTCATCCAGCATGGAGGAGCCACCCCCACACGCTATGCAGGAGCACGTGCTGGGTAGGCTGGAGGAGCTTTTAGCGTTGCTCTCTGCACTGTGCTGGTTTTGTCAAGAGAGAAGAGTTTATTCTCTCGAGCTGTCAATCCATCACCTCCCAGAGGTTCTCTGCCTTCCCTTCACATCCACCTCCTCCTTGCTGCTACTGCTCCCAGATGTGTGCAGCAACAAGGGCTGCAAAATTCCCCATGCTCAGGCAGGAATCGCAGCATCTCCCAAACCTCACCAGGGGAATCACAGAATCTCCCAAACCTCACCAGGAGAATCACAGAATCTCCCAAACCTCACCAAGGGAATAGCAGCATCTCCCAATCCTCACCAAGGGAATAGCAGCATCTCCCAACCCTCACCAAGGGAATAGCAGCATCTCCCAATACCCACCAAGGGAAGAGTTGCATCTCCCAAACCTCACCAGGGGAATCACAGCACATCCCAAACCTCACCAAAGGAATAGCAGCACCTCCCAAACCTCACCAAAGGAATAGCAGCACCTCCCAGACCTCACCAAGGGAATAGCAGCATGTCCCAAGCCTCACCAGGCTGACCCCAAAATGAGGAGAGTGTTGACTGAGGGAGGTGAACAGTTCAACTCTTGGTGCTGTTTCAATCCAGGCTTTCAGTGCAGAGTGACCTCTGATTTCCAGGCAGTTGGATCGACAGTTTTGCTGTAGGGTTTTTGAGTTGTGGATTGTTTGGGTTTTTTTTTTCTAGATAATATTGGCTGAAAATTTTCCAGGAAAATGTAATGCTCTCAAAAGGAGCTGGATTCATGGGTCAGTAGGGTCCTTGCGCTCTCCTGAGCATCTACTGCTGCAAGGCAACATAAGCCCAGATTGTCTGCGGTGTCCTTCTCGTGTTCACCTGCCTCAACAGCTACGCTGATTCCTAGTAGCATCTGATAGCATCTCTAACCAGTGTCTAACAGTCCCTTCTCTGTCTCAGCTCAGCCAAGCCCCTGCCATTCAGGAGGGAGCATCTAAACATGTCCCCTCATTATGGGGGGAGGCTCTGCCACCTCTCAGCCCAGAAACACCACCTCCTTCCCAGTGGGTGGGGACCACCAGCCACTGCCAGCCCAGGCAGCGATTTGGGCTCATGACCATGGGACAGGAGCCAGAGCATGTTGTTGGGGCTCTCGGTCCCGCAGCCTACTTGCAGGTTTCCTAAATCTCATTTCTCAATGAATTTCTTCATTAATTATAGATTAGATTGTATCAGATGGTGTTTCTTTCACTATGAAGTAATTTGGCTTTCCATTTGGTGGGCCCATCTGATAAATAATGGCTTGAAATAATGTAATTCCACCTGCCCTTGATCACACCGAGCCAGTGCTGGACTCCGGCTCGCTCCTTAGCTCTGGCTTGGCACTTCCTCATCTCAGGGTACAATGCGAGCCCTGCCTGGAGGAATGGAGACCAAAGCCACCAGATTATCTTCATTTTACTGACATACAGGCAAAGTGATGGGGGCAGAGCATAGGTCACCCAGCTCTCCATCAGCCTCATCTTTAGCTTTAGCCATCTCCGTCCTGGACAGCCCCCAACATGCAGGCTCTCCATTGGCACTGCCACCATGAGAAGTCCTTGCAGAGAAGTCACCAAGACTGAATCTGTAAGGGGGTGCTGGTTCTTCATTCCCACGTGGTTCAAAGCTTGTTGCCCATTAAAAAGCAGGAGCTGAACCTGCATCTTCCTGCTGAGTCGTGAGCAAGGCCAGAGGGGACATGGTGGGACCTCTCTGCCTCCACAGCTGCTGGTGCTGTTTGGTTTGTTGGAGGCTGGGATCCCCAAGCCCACGGAGCACATCCTTCTTGTTTGCTGGAGAAAGCAAGGGGGAATGAGAGCCCCAGAGATCAGAAACCAACTCTCCCTCCCCAGATTTTCCCGCACCAGGGAGGGATGGTTGCTCTCAGTGTGTGACATTTAGCTCAGAAGTGCCACCCAGCAGAAACACATGTCACTGCCTCATCTCTTTGGTTGTCAAACCTACCCCAAACCACCCTGAAAGGGATGGTGAAGGTGGTGATAACACCTGCAGGATCGATTCTGCCAGGGACCTGAGAAGGTGTGAGCTGAAGCTGACCTAAGAGAGCAAGATTAGATGTGCAAAAGCTTGTTTGGATGAAGATTGAGCAGGTTCTTCCAGCCTCAGGGTATTTATTCCACCTTCAAAATAAACTGAAGCCGCTCTGTGGTTCTGGAGTGTCTCAAAATGGGACATCACAGCTGGGTCAGTAAGAGCCTCATAGATCTCAGTGGTCCGTTGCCTCAGCACCCCTGACCAGCATATCAGAAACACCTACTTCAGCAGTAGGTCATACCCTCACCAAGGGTTTAGCTTGCATCCAGCACATTCCTGATTTTTAATGGAGATATGTATGGATTCCTGCTCCCATCCTTGCCGTAAGCTTGCTCATGGTGGGGTGTGCAGCTATTGTGGGCTCCATCAGTGACAGGAGAGCTCACTGAGGTCTCCACTCCCTCAGTGTCTCAGAAGCCATCCCTAGGTGAGGTCTCCTGAGTTGCCAGAAACTGAGGGGAGTTTTTCCGCCTAAAGCAGCAGCTCAGTGACTTTCAGAGATGGTACTTGGCTCTTTTCCCTGAGAAAGCAAGAGGCAGCACAGCCCTGAATGCCCTGGCTTTCGAGCAGTGAAGCCAGACACCTACTGTCACCATGGGACTGATTTACCTCCAGTTTCAGAGAAAACATGTGCACTAATAATTTGGAAGTGATGACATCTTAAATTTATGTGTCTCTCCCTAACCTCTTCCATAAGATTTCCTTTGATCAGAAACCCAGCTGGAGATCCTCCGAGCTTGGGAGGAAGTCTGGAATCGAACCCAAAGACAAGAGTGATGCAAGTCCCTGGAGCCGCCTCCATAGCTCCCCTGGCTGGGGTTTCCACCCTGCCTCCATGGGAGTGCTGTGTTGTTTTGTGAAGATGAGGATGTTTTTAAGAGGCTGTTGGGAAGTCTATGGGTCCAAACTGGCGAGTGACTTTGCTCTGCCCAAGAACTTCCCACCTGAGATGGTGGAAATGCCCGTTCTTGATGGCTGTTTATAAGTAGCTAACAAGTGTGCAACCCCCAGAGAGGTCCTAGCTTAGTAGTTTTCTCCTCTGGCAGGTCTTCCATGACCTTGTCCTGCTCAAACCCAGTCCCTTTCTTGTCTTGCAGGACGAGGGCTCTCTCATGCCTTGTCTTGCACTTCTCCTCTCCTAAAACCTCCTTCCAAAGGATGGCAGCTGCCTCTTTCCGCTATGGCATGACCATCACCGGGGCCGTGCTGCTGGTGACGGGGACACTGTGCTTTGCCTGGTGGAGTGATGGGGAAGTGGGCAGCCCGACTGGCACCGGGGCCCGTCTCCTGCCTCCCCGGGAAGCCGAGGCAGTTCCCAGCTCCTCCTCCAGCGCCCTGCTCCGCTCTGTCAGCTTCTTCTGCTGTGGCATCGGCGGCATCCTCCTCCTCTTCGGGCTCCTCTGGTCCGTGAAAGCCAACGCCAGGGTGGTCTCCCGCCGCTACCAGTACCATTTCCCCAGGGACTTGCAGTACTTCACCGCAGAGCCTCTGGAGAAGTGGAATTGCAGGTGGGTGCCACGTCCCTGTGAGGTGCTTGGGTGGGAAGAAGTCAAGGGTTGGTTTGACTGTCCCGGCACAGCTGTACCTAAGCGTGCTCTCCAGCTTGCTCGCTGGCGAGCTCAGATGAGCAGTAACGCTGGCTGCTGCTCAGACCCTGTTCCGTGCTCTCCTCCTGCTCTCTAAGCAGACGCTCTTGCTCATTAGTGTCAACCTTCACCCGAGTCCCTGCACCCTCCCCTCTGTGCAGGCACCCTCCGTGCCCACGCTGCCTGCTCCCGCAGCCGGCTCAGCCGCAGCTGGCTCTCCTTGCCCTGCGGGGCCATCGCTGGCCAAGGCAGACATCTCCTTGGCAGAGCCACTGAGCAGAAGACCACATTGGTTTTCTGGCAGAGCGCCTGGATTTGGGAGTGGAGGGGTCATCCAGACCTCCAGCTTTGCAGGTCTGCTGTGCTCTGTAAGGATGCGGGGGTTGTGCTGTCTTTAATGGAAGCAAAATCTAGATTAAAAGGGAGTTAAAAGAAACAAATAAAGAAAATAATCCTCGGATTGCCATTGGGATGGGAGTAGAGGCAGAAGGTCCTTCTCCAAAGCCTGTTTTGGGGTGTGGAGAGACCCCTTGCCCTGCCCTGAACTCTGCTGCTTATTCTCAAGTCCCCAGACTCTTTCTGTGAGCCTGAGATTTATTCTCACTCCTTGATTTAAAAGTTTTTTGATCAAAAGGGTTATTTTCCAGAGACTGCTGTGGAAGCTGAGCCAGCCGGCCCTTCCCAGTGCTGTTTTATGGGGTCACAGCAAAGATCTTGGCTCCAGCATAAATCGGGCTCTGGGGAAAAGCAGCACTAAAAGAAACTCTTAAGAACATAAAACCATAAAAATTTAGTCAGAGCGAGAGACACGTTCCTGGTTCTCTGGGGGTTTTGGTGCCTGTCTGAATATCTGGGGATGAGATTGTGAGCCAGTCTGGGTAGTCTGCGGGGGCTTGCTCCTCCCATGGAGGGCTTTGCTGTGTTCCCCATGGGGAATGTCCGCTTCCCGGAGCTCCCAGCTCCCACGCTGGATGGGAAGGCTGCGCCCTGGCCCTGCTGGCAGTGCAGCAGCTCCTCCAGCCCCAGCTGTGCTGGCATTCCCGCAGCAAAGCATCCTGTGCTGGGAGAAATCCCCCTCTCCACATTTCCAAGGCAGCATCCCTTTGCAAGCTGAGGCTGTTGGGTGAAAGCCATGGTGCAGATGCCCAGGGTGGTAAGTCTGTGACAGGGGGCTACCAAGTTTGGGATGGAGGCATCCTTGTGGAGCAGTGCAGCTTATGCTTTGCACCAGCTCTGCCTCTCTGATGCCTGCAGCGTCCCTGAGCATGCCATGATGGGTTTTCGTCTGTGAAAGCAAGCAGATGGTGGGTTGCTTTCAAAGCTTCCCTGTCTTTGGAGCTGCACCATTTTGTAGGGTGCTGAGCAGGGCCCTGGGCAGGGCAAAGGTTGGGCAGAGGTTTGCCCTGTACATAAGCCGTGTTTGCTCAGCAAAGTGCTGCTGGTAGTGGCACCAGGCTTAGCTGGTGTGTGGAGTGCTGTGGTGGGCATGAGGGTGGGGTGTGACCGCATTGAACCCGGATGCTGGGCCCCGTCCCAGCTCCTTGTGTCAACCTGCTCACTCAGCTGCTGGCAGTCTCTGTGTTTCAAGGGGTGACTTTGGGTTAGGTAGATGATGGGGATGCTCTCCTGCCCGCTGCAAGAGTGTGGTGTGGAATGGGGGACAGATATCTCAAGATCCATCAGCTCTGCTGCTTTACAGTCATTTACACCTGCAGTTGTAGCCCTTAATGCTGGAGGTGACAGCTCTTCAGGGCTGCTTTGCCAGGCTGCTGTTCCTCTTCTTGGGTGAGGGGTTCATAAACTCAGTGGGAACTGGGTGACCGCCTTGTCACAAGGTCTGAGGGATGGTGCCCTTCCTCCTTCATGGTTCCCCACCCTCCCGGTGCCAGGAAGTGGCTGACATGGTCTTCCCTTGAACCTGGGCATGTAAAGCCTGCCCTAGAACACACGTGTCCATTATGCTCAGGGATGCTCCAGCTGACGGGGTTGATGGGATGCCGGGATGCTGCAGCTGATGAGTGCTGGGATGCTCTGGTTGATGAGGCACTGGGATGGCTCTGGTTGACAGGGCACAGGGATGCTCCAGTGCTGGGGTGCTCTAGTTGTTGAGTGTTGGGATGCTCCAGTTGATGGGGCACTGGGATGCTCCTGTTGACAGGGTGCGCTGCTGGGTTTCTTCTTCTTCCCTCACAGCACCTGGGATGCCAGTGCCATCCCCACCTATGAAGAAGCCCTGACCTGCAGACCTGCCCATGGTACCCCAGCCTACGTTCAGCCTCCGGGGAGGAAGGAGGAGCTCACACCACCCCTGTACCGCTACCTGGAGGAGGACGAGAGCTGGCAGGGCGGCCGCCGGCGCAGCTCCTCTGACAGCGCCTTGTTCCGCCCCAGCCCATCCTGGCTGGAGACCCAGCACCCTGGGGAGCCGCAGGCAACACCTCCCCCCAGCTACGAAAACATCAGCATCCGGGGTGTCTGAGCTGGTGGCGGCATGGGGCCGGGACTCTGCGCGTGTCTGCCCGGTCCCTCATCTTTAAACCAAACCCCTTCCTTTGCTGGGGTGACAGGAGGCAACAAGGAGGGGAATGGGTCCCTCTGGCTTTCTGAGCGATCAGTCTGGGGCTGTCGGGATTGTGGACCTGTGGGAGATATGTTTGGAGCGTCGGGGGTAACTGGCACGTTTGAAAGCCTTTGTATTTTTAATAAAACCACTGCTGGATGCAGATGCTTTGTCTTCCCTGCTCTGACCCCCTGGGGAGCTCAGATCAGGCCAGAGGCTGCCCGCTCAAAGCAAGCGCTGTATAATAAAAACTGCAGCAAAGAATGAAGAATCTGGCCAGAGGAAAAACCAGCTCCATGCCGCCCTGTTCGCTCCTTTGCCTTTTCAACGCCCCTTCCAGCCGCATCTCCATCCCTTCCACCTTGCTTTCCCCCATACTGACTTCCCATGCCTCACTTCACTTGGAGTAGAGATGTTCAGTGGCTCGAGCGTGTGTTCAGGGCAGCCAAGTGCACTTGGCTTTTCAAGCAGCAGCCCATATAAAGACATCCTGAGTGGCAGAACCCTTTGCTGCTCATCACGGCTGGGTTTGCTGCCTTGCCCAGAGGAAATGCCAACTGCCCTGGGGGCTGCTGCTGCTGGTTGCTCCATCCCACCAAAATAAGGTGGCCCCAGGCCCCGCCAGGGCTGCAGAATGGCTATGGAGCCACAGCCAAAGCTAAAATATTATAAAATATAACAGAATGGATTATTTTTCATAAGGTGTATGTGCTTCCACACGGGTGGGTAAGCAAGGGAACAAACTGAAGGCTAATGATGTCCACCGCTAGTGTCTGGCTGCTGGCTGTTGGGAAGGGGACAACTTTTAACAACCCAGCTCCATCTTCAGCAAATGCAGCAAATGGATGCTCTGTCCTCACTCCCCTGGGTGAACTGACCCTGCTCCATCCTTCCCTGGCTTTAGCACCCACTTTGCAGCCCAGTTGCTGTCTCACTGAGGTAGACTCATCAGTGGTTCCCCAGCACCCAGCCAGAGTGAGATGGGGGCTATTCGCAACCCCCTGGTCATCAAAAAGACCCCGGAGAACTCCCTTTTCCCCTGCTACAGCCCTTGAAAACCCGCTGTGCCATGGCGTCCCCCTTATTCTGGGTCTCTGCCAGCTCTGCTTTATGGCCAAATCCAGCTCCAGGCCCCAGGCTGGGAAAGTCCCATTGGGACCAGCCACTCTCTGAGTCCCCGTCTCTGCTGCCATGCCCCCCTGTCCCTCCCTGTCCTTTCCTGGGTGTTGGGTCCGGCTGTGTGCCCGCAGGGAAGGTTACCTGGACACGTGCCGGGCGGCTCCACTGGAGTGTGAACAGTGGGTCGGTGTTTGCATTCATTACAAACCCGTTAAAAACTGGCTGGCTCAGCCCTGGGCAGGACCAGGCTCAATGTGCAGCTGATCCTCAGCCCCTGGCAGCCTCCAGAGAAGGAAACCACTCCTTGCCTTACCCTGGAGCTGTGCTCAGCGGGCAGCAGCCGCAGGTAAAAGGGCTCCCTGGCATCTCTCCTCCCCTGCCTCCCCCACCCGGTGCCCATGGCCGAGGAGAATACCTTTCGTTATGGGTTCATCATGCTGGGTTTCTTCCTGGTGATGACGGGGATGTTCATCATGAGCGTGGAAAAGCCCCAGATCTACATCACCTTCTGTGCCCTGGGCGTCCTGCTTGTCGCCGTGGGCATCACCTGGAGCATGTGCCAGTGCTACCCAAAGGTAGGGGCTGTCCCACCATTGCACGCTTTTGGGGCTGAAGGGCTCGGCTGGGTTTGGGGGGCTTCGGCTGCTGTGGACGTGTAGCCTCAGGCTGTGCCTCGGTTTCCCCATCCGTAGGGTGGGGTGGGATAGCAGCAAATCCCTGGGGAAAGCTGGCTGGGGCTGGAGGTGGCAGTGTTGGTTTGGGAGGCTGGGTTCCTGCTACACTTCACTACTGATGCCTGCAGGATGCGGACCCACTCCCTCACCCCCCTGGACCCCTGCACCTCTTCAAGCCTGGGGCTTTGCTTCCAAGCAGGCAGCGGTGAATAAGTCCAAGGAATCAGCTTGTGTCCATCTCTCCGGTGCAAAACTCCCCCAGTACAGCCCCTTCCCCATACCCATGAGGGCTGGGGGTTTGGTGGACTTCAAAGAAGGGGCTGTCATGGCCATAGAGGTCCAGAGTGGCCTAACCCCCCGAGCACAGCCCTCACTTGCTGGTCTCCTTGGCAGAGGGCACTGCTGGCACAGCCACGCATCCCTGCCCCGGGAAACAGAGCTGGCAGAAAAGGCTTTTTTCCAAGAAGAGGGTGGCTGTGGAACTGGTCTGGGAGCTGCTGGATGGCCTGTCAACAGCTCAGCTGACCGCCAGAATGTGGGGTAGTTCATGACACCCCAGGACCTGGGACCAGCTGGGAACCCCGGGACTGACTGGATCCCCTGGGACTGAGGTGAAGCTGTCCTCAGCTCCTCCAAAGCCAAGCTCAGCCGTGGCTAGGAGAGAGATGTGGCTTTGTCACCGTGCTTGGGGCTCAAGGACAGGGCACCCTTGGTGTTGTCCTTGGCCACGGCCTTCCCTGTGGGCCCTGGGCCCCCCCCGGCCTCAGGGACACGCATGCCCCACTGGGGACAAGGTGCTGAGAGCAGGGCGTGCTGGGTTCATTCCATCCCTTATTGATTTCCCCCCAATAAACCCATTTCCAAGCAAAGACCTCCAAAAGTGCTGGGAAAAGACCAAAACCCCAGCTGAAGGAACACTCTGGCCATTTTACCACCACTGAGGGCTGAGGGTCTCCACGATGCTCAGCTCATCCTCCAGGATCTGTGTTTCTTCCCCCCCCACCTCCAGATAACATTCATCCCCGTGGACCTGGAGGCCGAGCGGTTCCTGGACCACAAACCCACTGAGCTGCTGGAGAGGAACAGCTGGTAGGTCCCAGCACCCATTTCCCTTTTGGAAAACTGTGTTTTCATCTGTACACACGGTTATCTGCGTGCCCCCGGGGACAAGGGCAGCAGCTGAGCACACCGGCACTGGGGACAACTACATTGCAGCAAAAAGTGACAAGCAGGGGCTGGGGTGGGGGAGGCAAGGGCTGGCTGAGACCCCCAGGGCTGGAGCCAGAGTGATGCTGGAGGGTGCAAAGCATCCAGTTGTGTTCCTGAGGACACCCCCTTGCAAGGACCTGCTGTCTCCAACGCTGACGTGGACAGTGGTGTGGCCCCCGTGGCCTCTAAAGCATTTGATGGAGTCCTGCGCGCATGTCCCTGAGCATCTCCTGGCTCCATGGAGGTCCAGGTCCTGCTCAGCACTCTGTTCCTCCTTCACTCCCAGCTTGAAGGCACCTTGCCCTAGCCAAGAGGCCGCCAACACCTATGAGAAAAGCCTGCCATCCTACGAGCAGATCCAGAGGCAGGTGGTGGGTTCAGCCCTGCTCCCACCCACGGCCCAGCCCAGACCCCGCAGCTGCTCCCAGCCAGCCATGCAGGCAAAAGCAGAGGTCCACCGGGAACTGGGGAGTGCTGCAGACCCCCCTCAAGAGACAGTGCTTCAACTGGAAATGGCGGCAGGAAGCTGGTATGTGTCGGGGCGGCACTGGTGGGATGCAGGGTGAAACCTGGGGGTTCAGACCTGTAGTGTAGGGGGAGAGAGAGGAGACAGAGGGGTCTTTGCTGCTTGCACAGCACCAGCACCTCTGGACCCCCAGCCCCACTGGAGCCTGGATGGTGTCTCAGCCCACGGGGGGTCTCAGTACCAGGAGGAAACCTGGATTGCCTTTGGCTGTAATTTGCATTTTGCTTTTGTTTCATTTTACTAATACAAACAACAACCCTCATCAGAATTAATTCCAAATTCCTGGTCAGACTTTTGCTAGAAACAAGATGCTCCATATGTGCCCCTCAAACCAGATGCCACGTATGATGCCCACGCATTGGTTTGGGAGGTCCCAAAAGCACTTTGCAGGTGATGGGGGTCACCATGCAGCCTCCAGGCGAAGGACTTGAGCACCCCCTCTGCCAAAACACAGCTACAGCTGGGATGGGGTGCTCTGCCTTCTCCCCAGGACGCAGGCACAGCCTGCAAGGACAGCTGCTGCTTCATCCCGTGGGCAGGAGAAGGAACCTGGCAGGTTGTCCCCATAACAACAAGGTGCCAAGGGCTGAGATTGGGCCCTGGCACCCAGCAAGGGGACTGGCGGTGCTGGGCTGCTGGCTGAGCAATGCCCAGCACAGGATTCAGTAGCCACCGGCTCCAGGGAACCCCAGCTCCTGCCCAGCTGTGTTTGGTGTAACGCCTGCCCTGCCCACTGCCCGTGTTTGGTGTAACCCCCTGTTCCTGCAGCCCCCCCGGGCTGGCCTCAGGGGACGCCCCGCTGGCAGCCCTCCTGGAGGACATGGACACGTCGTCGCTGGAGGGTTCCATGCCTGGCAGCCCCATGCCACAGGGCCGGCCCCCACCATCTGCCACCTGCTCCGGCTGCACCCCGACCAGCTTGGCAGTGAGGGGACAGCATCATGGTTCCCCCAGCAAAGGCGCCAGGGAGGAGGAGGACCTTTACTACGGGCTCCAAGAGGGGCTGGATGCTCTGCCCGAGGATAGCGATCACCTTTTTGAGCCTGAAAACTGATTTCCTGGAGAGAACGGCCACTTGGCACGGACATATCTCCTGGTGGGGACGCAAATGTCACAGCCTGGAAGAAAGGGGCTGGAAGCTCAGTGCCTGCAGCGCAGAGGAGCCTCCACGCTCCTGCCGGTCCCCCGTGCCATGCTGTGCCCCTCGCGCCCACCCAGCCGCACGGGAGGCTGCCATCCCACACAACCCGAGGACACTGCTACCTCCCAAATTTCTGCAGCACAGGGGACAAGTCCTTTGGGTGGACGCAGATAAGCATGAATGTTGGGGTGGGCAGGATCTGAGATAAATAATGCGCTTAGGAAGGGGGAAGATTAGCTTTGCTGCTTGAAACAGGGTCAGCATCCAGGTAGGTAAAGATGTGTTAGCCCCACGTAGGCTTTACGCGGCAGAGGTGTCCACGAAGCCTTTCTCCCACTTCTCAAAGCCGCCTTGGAATTAAAATTAGATCCTAAGACTCCCGCAGCAGGCAGCCTTCATGTCTCCAGGTTGGGAGAGGGGTGATGGCAGGGACAGATTGTGCTGTCCCTGATCTGTTGCATGAGGATCAGCTTCCACTGCTGGTGGAGGCACAGGGAGGAGGACTCGGCTGAGCTGAGACCCCACTGATGGCTGTGGCTTCCCAAAGGCTGCTTGAGGTGGTGGCTTTGGCAACCTTTTCACTGTCTGCTGGGTTGGTGTCAACAGCCGTAGCACTGCAGGTGGCTTTGCGCTGTCCCCAAACTGTCTCTGAATAATAAGCGCTCATTTCAAGTCACGTCGATGGAGCTAAGCCAGGTTTGTCACCACAACAGGGACAACACAGCAGCTTTCCGCAGCCTGTTCGCAACGTGCAGAGATGGCAGCACCAGTGGGAGCTGTAACCTCCGCCTGCCCTTGAGCTGCTCAGGGCTGAGCCTCCTGGGGCAGCTGGGTTCGGATCCAAGCATCAGCAGATCCAACCGCATGGGGATGCTGAAAGTCCCTCACCCTGTTTTGGGAAGCCAGGCTGGATGCTGTACGTACCCAGGATGGCCGCAGGAGGCTTGGGAGCATGTGTCTACTGGTATCTCCTGGCAGAGCAGCTCTTCAGCAAATTTATGTTGCTTGACAAGCCCAAAAGCAGGGCAAAGCTGAGGGGGATGGAGCATGGGAGCGCTGGCAATGATGTTCCCCATGCTCTCCTGCTGTCCAGGGAGCATTTTGCTGGTGCAATCTAGCATGGTGCAAGAAACAGCTCTAGCTGGGGGCTTCATGCCCCCATGACACCCCTCCTGATGCCACCACACCCTTTGCTCACCTTCATGTCACCGCAGCAGCAAGGGGAAAAAGGCAGTGGAGGAAGAAAGCAGGCAGCGCCCCGCGCACCCGGGGTGTTTATGGCCAGCGGTGCCGTCAGGAGGGTGGGGAACGATGGCCCCGGTGTTTGCTAAATATTGCCGGCAGGATTGCGAGTGGCTGTCCAAGAGGAAGCATTACCCAACTGTTTATACTTGCTTGACTCCTACTTGTCCTTCCTGGTGGCTGTGGGGATACTGTTTGGATGGGGCCACATCTCACTGGGTTCTCTGAGGCAGGACATTGTTCTGTGTTGCTAGCTCATATTAAGTGTAGGAATCTTGTAGAGACCCAAAAGTCCTCGACAAGATCCTTTCCTCTAAAACTGGAGAGGTATGGATTTGATGGGTGGACTGTTCAGTGGATGAGGAACTGGTTGGATGGTTGCATCCAGGGGATAGTGGTCAGTGGCTCGATGTCCAAATGGAGATCCATGACAACTAGTTTTCCTCAGGGGTCCTTACTGGGACCAATGCTGTTTGATACCTTCATCAGTGACATAGACAGTGGGATGCAGTGCACCCTCAGCAACTTTGCAGACAACACCAAGCAGAGCAGTGCGGTCGCCACACCTGAGGCGTCCCAGAAGGACCTGCCCAAGTTTGAGAAGTGGGTCTGCGTGAACCTTCTGAGTTTCAACAAAGCCAAGCGCAAGGTCCTGCACATGGGTTGGGGCAAATGCGGTATCAATATAGGCTGCAGGAGGGTGGGATTGAGAGCAGCCTTACGGAAAAGGGCTTGCACCCTGGGCTGCATTCAGAGCAGCATGGCCCAGGTTGCCCAGAGACGTGGTTGATGCCCCAGCGTCCCATCCCTGGCACCATTCCAGGTGAGGTTGGACAAGGTTTTGAGCAACCTGCTCTAGTTGCAGATGTCCTTGCTCAATGCAGGGGGGTTGGAGTAGATAACCTGGAAAGGTCCCTTCCCACGCAAACCACTCTACGATTCTATGCCCCGGGTCTCGCTTTTGGCAAAAAAACCTTAATTTTCCGAATAATTTTCCCGGGGCAGGGACAGGGGGAGCAGGTCGGGGCGGGGGGCGGTGCTGGAGCCTNGCGGGGGGGCGCGTTCCGCAGCGCACCAGTGGTGTAGTGGTATCATGCAAGATTCCCATTCTTGCGACCCGGGTTCGATTCCCGGCTGGTGCAGAATCGCGATAAGTCAAGGTGTATCGCTTGACTACAACAGGATGGCAGCGGGCTCTGCCCAGCAGCGAAGGGGGAAGCGGTGTCTCGCTTTTTGCCGCAGCCACAACCAGCATCACCCTGCCCTCCGCCAGCACCGCGGCTCTGCCGGGCTTGGGGGGCAGTGGGGGTTGAGGGGCCCTGTCCCCCTTCCTTGGAGTCTTCTCTGTTGCCTTTTTGGCTCTTCTCCTTCCTCCCCCCTAAACAGGACACCCCCTCTTCCCCCTTCGCACAGACACAGCTGTAGGGAACTGAATCTCTTCTCTACGAGATTGAAGCGTTTGGCTATTTCTGAGTATTTTTCCCAGAATAAAAAAGGACCTTTCTGCAGATATCCACTCCTCCCAGAGAGCTCTGGGCCTGGGCGTCTCTCACACTCCCTGCACAGGCTTTGGGGTATTCATGCCAAGACCTGCCCATGGTTCTCAGCATAGAGTCGTAGAACTGTTGAGGTTGGAAAAGACCCTCAAGATCAACGAGTCCAACAAGGGGATACACACGAGGCTAAGGGGGCCTCCACCACCCCCTCCTCCGGGGGTTCTCTCCATCCTTCCCTCAGGCACAGCTTGTCCCTCACGCAAAAGGCAATTGAGGGACTCCAGAGGGAGGCTGTCCCCCTCCAAACAGGGTCTTCTGGTGCTCACCTGCACTGAAGGTGCCCCCAAAGCATCAGCTTCGTGGTGCAGGAGGACTTAGCGGCATGTGATTAAGCTGAGGTGAAAATCAAGAGTGAGACTTTTCAGTCTCTTTTCAGTGGTGCCCAGTGATAGGACAAGGGGCAAGAGACAGAAACTGGAACACAGAAAGTTCTACCTAAACATAAGGAAAAACTTTGCTTTGAGTGTGATGGAGCACTGGAACAGGCTGCCAGGAGAGGTTGTGGAGTCTCCTTCTCTGGAGAGATTCCAAACCCACCTGGGCAACCTGCTCTGAGTGACCATGCAGGGGGACTGGACAAGATGACCTCCAGAGGTCCCTTCCAACCCCTACCATGCTGGGATTCTGGGATTCTGTGACTTGTCCCCACAAGGAACCTGGCAGATGCTGGACCCTTGATGATGTCAGGTCACTGTGGCAGCGAGTGGGAGGCAAGTGGGGTTCAGTGTCCCCCCCAGTTCCCCAAACCAGGGTGCAGGCACCTATTTGAGGTCTTATGAAAAATAAAGATCCATATAAAACATGAATTCTCCTATGAGGAGACGCTGGGAGAGTTGCACTTGTTCAGCCTGGAGAAGAGAAGATTCTGGGGACACCTTCTTGTGGCCTTTCAGTACTTAGAGTAGGGTCTATAAGAAAGATGGGGACAGACGTTTTAGCAGGGCTTGTTGTGACAGGACAAGGGGTGATGGTTTTAAACTAAAAGAGATGTAGACTGGAAATCAGGAAGAAAGCTTTTACACTGAGGGTGGTGGGACCCTGCAGGTTGCCCAGAGAGGGGGTTGATACCCCATCCCTGAAAACTTCCAGGAGAGGTTGGATGGGGCTCTGAGCAACCTGCTCTAGTTGCAGATGTCCCTGCTCACTGCAAGGGGCTCGGACAAGGTGACCTTTAAGGGTCCCTTCCAACCATGCGATGATTCTATGACTCTGCACACATCCGTATTAAACACGGAAGCCCCGAGGAGCTTATAAATGGCCTGTCAGACAGAATCCCTGTTTTCCTCGGAAGCAGGGCGCAGGGAAGGGGTTTGCCGAAGGTCTCCGGGGCTGTCGGGGCAGCGTGGGAGCCCGGTGCTGCGGCGGGGCTGGGCGGGCAGCCGGGCTGAGCGCCACGGGGATGCTCCCGCCGCATCCCGGGAAAATAATATTTGCGCCGTGTGACGACTCAGTAGGAAATGCCTAAACAGGATTAGCGGCTTTCACGGAAATTCATCTCTGAAGTAAGCCAGTCAGAGGCACATAAAAGCTCCCAGCCCTGGCTGGAAGCAGCCCTTGAGCGCCGGGGCGCTGCTGGCGGAGCTCCCCGCGGTGCGCGGG
>VZZY01011126.1:1145201-1217315 GCA_013400335.1 Eurystomus gularis | reverse complement strand
CTGGCGCGGACGGCGGCGGAGCTGGCGGAGGAGCTGGTGCTGGCCCTGGGGGCAGCCGAGGAGGAGGCAACTGCCATCGGGGCCGCCCCGTCGGGACCCGCCGCCTTCCATCGTGCCACCAAGGTGAGGAGCGTGGGGTGGTGGGGATGCCCGGGGTGGCCATGCGTGTGCGTGGGTGTCCCCAAGCCCTCTGCTTGTACCCCCACAGGCGTCGTGGCGGCTGCCCGGGCGCTACGTGGTGGTGCTGCAGGCGGGCATCGGCGAGGCCGAGGTGCGAGGTACGGCGCGGCAGCTGCAGGCCCGGGCGGCTCGGAAGGGATACCTGACCGAGCTGCTGCACGTCTTCCACCTCTTGCCTGCCTTCCTGGTGAAGATGAGCAGCGATGTCCTGGACACGGTATGGAGAGCAGGAGATGGGTCCCAGGGCGGTGGGTCACGGTGGGGGGCAGCAGCAGGGGTGGGCACTGGTGGATTCCCCCAGCCCTGAGGGGAACAGGAGCTTTGCCACCACACCGGGCACTGTGTCTCCTCCCCAAAGGCACTGAAGCTGCCGCATGTGGAGTATGTCGAGGAGGACGCCTACGTCTTTGCCCAGAGCATCCCCTGGAACCTGGGCAGGATTGTGCCACCACAGCCCAGCTCAGGCGCCTACAGCCCTCCCAGTAAGTGCTGGGGCACAGGGAGGGGGGGAATGCAGGGGTTTGGGAAAGGGTCAGTGACCCTGTCTCTGCTCCTGATCTTGGGGGGACGGGGATATCCCCCTGCCCTGTGGTGTTGTGGGTCTGTAGCTGCATTTTGAGAGCATCCCAAGTGGCCTGGGCTGACTGGTAGTGGTTGCCTTTCCCCTCTGGCTGTGTCCCTGGTAGATAAAGGTGACTCAGTGGAGATTTATCTGCTGGACACCAGCGTGCAAAGCACCCATCGGGAGATCGAGGGCAGGGTGCTTGTGACTGACTTCGAGAACATCCCCGAGGAGGATGGTACTCGCTTCCACAGGCAGGTGAGCCCTGAGGTGCCACACGCCACAGCCTGGCAAGAGCATCCTGCTGCACCCACCAAACCCTGGCCAGGCTTATGGGGTGTCCCAGGACAAGAGGGACACTTGGCTCATGATAAAATACTGGGCAGGACACGCAGTGGTGGGAGCTGTTGTCCTGGGGGTTGCTGGGCCCTTCAACGTGGTCTGTTTGGGGCAGGGCTCTTTTCTGGGGAAAGCATCCTGGGGGGGTGCATGAGTGTGAGTCGAGGTGTTGTTGCAAGAGGAAATCGAGGTCTTCTCTACATCCAGGGCCAGGACAGCTGCCTGCACCCTGCGGTGGGTGCCATTGCTGCCTTGCCCAGCTTTATCACTGCTTGAGTAGAGGAGGCCAGTGCTAGCACAGCCCCTGGGAAGGCTGCCTGCATCCCCTGTCCTTCCTGCCAGCTTTTCTCGTGACCTTTAAGATGATTTTTTAAAATCTCCCCTTCACCCTGGAATATTTTTACGGATTTATTCTGCAGTGGGAATTAGCTGGTGCCAAGCACAAGGGGTGAGGTGGGATGGGGAGGACTCTGCGGGGCTGCAAACCTGCTTTGATGCAATGGGCTGGGGTGTAAAATGGTGGTGCCTGCACCAGGCCAGTAAGTGTGACAGCCACGGGACCCACATGGCCGGGGTGCTGAGCGGGCGCGACGCCGGCGTGGCCACGGGTGCCAACGTCCACAGCCTCCGCGTGCTGAACTGCCAGGGGAAGGGCACCGTCAGTGGGACCCTCATCGGTGAGTGACCCCGTGCTCCAGAGAGGAGCACGCTCCCTCCCGGAGCCCCCTGCCTTGTCCCTGTCCTGCGAGAGTGTCCTGTCCCTCATCTTATCCCTCCCCAGGCCTGGAATTCATCAAGGCCACGCTGGAGGCTCAGCCCTACGTGCCGCTGGTGGTGCTGCTGCCCTTCGCCGGTGCCTACAGCCGCGCGCTGAACGCGGGCTGTCGGTGGATGGCACAGATGGGGGTGGTGATGGTCGCGGCTGCTGGTAACTACAAGGATGATGCCTGCCTGTACTCACCAGCATCGGAGCCAGAGGTATGGGGAGGGGCTTCCTTGAGGCGTGGGGACACACTGCCACCTCCCCAGGCTCATCCACTCCAGCACCAGGTTAGCTGAGTGGGCTGCTCACATCCCGCTCTGCCCACGTTCCCCTCCATCACCACCCTGGCAGGTCATCACAGTCGGTGCCACCAACAGGGAGGACCAGCCTGCCTCCATCGGCACGCTGGGCACCAACTTCGGCCGCTGCGTGGACCTGTTTGCCCCTGGGGATGACATCATCGGTGCCTCCAGCGACTGCAGCACATGCTTCATGGCGCAGAGCGGGACGTCGCAGGCGGCCGCGCATGTGGCAGGCGAGCTGGGCTCCGGGGTGGTGGCAGGGCTGGCCCTCCGCTTGCTGGGGCTGGGCTCGTGTCCCTGCAGGTTCAGGGCACCAGGGGTGTCTGCGCTGGGGATTGCCTGCCATGGTTCTGGCATGGTTTGGGTGCTGCAGCCTGCACCCTCCTGCGTTCCTTGGGTGTGGATGATGGGCTGTGGTGGTTTCTCTCTGGAGTTGCGTTGCTCAGCGGAGTTGTGCGTAGGCAGCTGTGCAGCCCTGGCTCTCACTGCAGCCTCCTGGGCTCTCGGCAGGCATCGCCGCCATGCTGCTCAGCGCTGAGCCCCAGCTGAGCCTCGCCGAGCTCCGCCAGCACCTCCTGCACTTCGCCACCAAGAATGTCATGGACATGGTGTGGTTCCCTGAGGAGCAGCGGCTCCAGACGCCCAACAGTGTGGCTGGGCTGCCCGCCCGGCTGGACACAGGTAAAGACCTCCGCTGACTGCTGGGTGCCCAGCAGAGCTTGGCCCTTACTGGGGAGAGAGATGCCTGGGTGAAAGCATGGCGTGTTGGCAGGGCATGTCCCTCCCCGAGCTGTGCTGGGGACAGCAGAGCCCGAGCGTGGCTCTTGGCACACAGAGGGTGAGGGGAAGACCTGCCAGCCCTCGCTGGCAGCCTGGTCCATGCCATGGGCTCTGGATGCTGCTGTAGGTGCCCACCCCACCGCTGACACCATGTCCCCTGTTGCAGACGAGCAGCTGTACTGCCGCTCGGTGTGGTCGGCACGCTCGGGGCTCACTCGGCACGCCATGGCTGTGGCTCGCTGTGCCAGTGCCGAGGAGATGCTCGGCTGCTCCAGCTTCTCCCGCAGCGGCAGGCGGCTGGGCGAGCACATGGAGGTGAGCAGGGTGTGTGGAGACAGAAGCACTGCCCCTGGCATGCCTGCTGGCTTGGGAGAGGTGTCCCCAGGCCCCCCTGGTGATGCCGTGCTGCCCTGGCTGCAGGACAAGGATGGGCAGAAGCAGTGTGTGGCCCACAACGCTTTCCGGGGCCAGGGTGTCTACGCCATCGCTAGGTGCTGCACGTGGCCCAAGGCCAAGTGCCAGATCAACGCAAGCTCCTCTGAGGCCAAGGGGGCCGGCTGCTCCCCGTGGGACCATGTCCTGACTGGTAACACCCAACACGGCGGGTTACGGAGCCTTGAGCCAACACTCTGATGGCTGAGGGTGTTTCTTCCAGATAAACTCTGAGACCGGGGCGGTAAAATGGTGGGTGCGAACACTGGAGGGATAGAGGAGGACATGAGCTGGTTGGACTTGATGATCCTAGAAGTCTTTTCCAGCCTAAATGGTTCTATGGTTCGATGCTGCGTGCATGGAGACAGGAAAGGCTCAGGGCTCAGCGGGGACATCCCTTAGCACCTGTGTGTGTGCTGGGATGCTGCTGCAGCTGCCCCGCACTGACAGCCCCTCTCTCCTTGGCAGGGTGCAGTTTCCACTCCCCTGCCGCGGTGCTGAGTGACCGTGGCAGACCCATCCTGGGGCTGGGGAGTGGGTCCAGCCACTGCGCCAGCAGGATGGAGGTGATGGCACATGCCTTGTGCTGCCCTGCCACCGGCCTCGAGTGCCGGGTGAAGGAGCAGGTGTCCCCAGGCAATGTGGAGAAGGTAGGGACGGAGCATGGTCTGCCACCAAGGTGTTGTCCCTCTCATACCCTGATGGGAGATTGAGTTGGCTTCAGCATCTCAGTGTGGCCACCCCAACACTAGCCCTCACTGGTGTTCCCAGTTGCCCACCTGTAGTGGGACACCTGCCCCAGCCAGGGTCCAGCGGCCCAGTGTGACATGGGCCACATCAGCCCTGAGCCCTGGAGGCACTGGGGGCTGACCTGTGGAGGGTGACCTCTTCTCCACCATTAGGTGACGGTGTCCTGTGAGGATGGCTGGACGCTGACGGACTGTAACGCCCATTCCCAGAGCCCCGGCACCATGGGAGCCTACGCTGTGGACAATACCTGTGTGGCAGCCGGCATCCCGGGCAGCAGCGTGGCCGCGGCCATCGCCATTTGCTGCCGGAGCCGGCAGTAGGGACAGGCTGAGCTGGTGATGTTGGTGCCCTGGCCTGGTGTGCCCGGCAGGGCGGGGACGGGTGCCTTGCTGGACCACCATATTCCCAGCTTGGCACCTTCCCAGGGCTGAGCTGCTGCTCCCAGCATGGTCCATGCTCCAACACGTGGCTGCTGACGACCTCTGAGCTTGGGCTGCCATGATGGTGGGGGACAAGCTGTCACCCTCTTGCACACGGCAGGGCTGAGACCCAGGGGGGCTCTTCAAGAGCTCTCTGAGCAGCCCCCACGTAGCTGGAGCCCCGACCCATCACGGGATTCATCTCGGCATCCCTGCCTGGCCATGCAGCAGGTCCTTCTACAAAAACCCTGACCACAGGAACCATCTTGAGGCTGTTTGTTCCTGTTGGCACCCAGCCTATGACAAAACCACCCAAAAAAACCCCAGCTGTGGTGAGAATTGCTCCTTTCCTTCCTGGTTAGTTGCTTATTAGAGGCTTCTTAGCACCTGGAAAATCCTAGTTTAGCCATTTTGGGGCAGTTTTAAAATTGCCTACTCCTGTACCTAAGAGACTTCCTTACTTTTTAGTCAAGTGTAAGGGTTGTAGTTTAAACAGTCTAATTAGATTTTAATCAGCGTTGCTGCAGTCAGCTACTGCTTTGTGAGTGGTTTTTTTTGTTGTTAAGTCAGAGTTAATGATCTGATGGTGTTATGCGGTGCTCTAACAGCTTCCCTTTCAGGTTTTCCCAAGACACATAGAACTTGTCTGTAATGTGTTTTTTTTTTTAAAAAAAAAAAGAAGAAAAAGCTTTCCTGGTACCTTAGTTTTTACATTTGTACCTCAGGTATTTATTTGGAATTTTATAAATAAACATTTTATAAATGTCTTTTTAAAACAAAATTCATAGACCCGTGCTCAGTGGATATGATCCATCATCTGGCTTCATGTACATCTTCACGGGGACACCAGTCTGGAGAGGGGAAGCTGCCCCTCCAAACGAGGTGCAAACCACCTCACTCTGCTTCATTAGCGAGCCGGCCACAGGTCACCACTGCAGGCTCTGGTCCCTGCCTCTGCAGGAGGTGGCCCTGGATGACTGCTGGTATCCTCAGAGGCCACCACAGACCATGTGGGCACCTTCCCCTTGCCTACAGCTGGCCTGGCGCAGAGCCCAGGGGCTGAGTCGTCTTGTCCCATGCACATGCAAGAACAGAAGTTTGTTTTTAAAACAGTGGTGGAAGACAAGAGCTTCCAGTTAGGGAAAGAAATCAACATCGAGCTTTGGGGCAAGTGCCCTCCTGCTTTTTGCTGCTGTTTAGTAACACCGGGCTTCACTTGATAAACACCAAAGCCCCAGAACGAAGATGAAGCATAGATGCTCAGAGGTGCACAGCAGCAGAGAAAGGCAGAGAAGTTCCAGAAGCCACCAAAGCTGGGTCCCACTTTTTTTCAGTGATTAGCGGCCTCCTAGTACTACAATATGTAATTTGTGTGGTGTTACATGAGGACGGATTCAAAAATAGAGCTTGATACCACAAGCACCAGGTTAACCTGTCAAACATCAGCTATTCTGGGTTGGGTTTCCCCATTGAAATGCCCATTAGATACATTGCTCCAATTTTAATGGGCAAGAGAAGACAGAGATCCAATAGGAAGCACCACATTGAAAGTTTTAAGCTATTCCTAACTTGTTAAAAATGGCAAAAGCCAAATCCTAATCTAAACATGTAATTACATAATTTTTAATCAGCTATAACCTGAATTTTGCACAAGGAGGGTGGAAAGAAAAAGGGATGTTAGCCTAAGAGCTCCTCCACAGCTTTGACACAGCCAGTGATTTTTCAGACTTACTGGGCTGGAACCTCTGAAAACAGGCATCAGGTATTTCACCTCTGCTGACTCCCGGCGAGAGGGGAAGCTCCTGCTGCCCGCTCCCCACCCTGGCACCCAGCAGAAGGTGTGAGCATATTCCACACACAATAATCCAGATACAGCTTTCATGGCTTCGTTCAAGCATGCGCATAAGCCTGGTGGAAGGAAACAGTGTTAGAAGATGAGCCCTGGGGTAGTATCTTCTACGTGGGCAGGTGGAAAAGCCCCTCTCCTTCAGGAGGAAGCAGGGCTGATCCCGGATAGGCTGTGGACAGTCCTGTCAGCACTCTGCAGTACCCAGTCGACACTCGTGGGACTGGCACTGCCCCTGGAGAGCACAGGCTGGGTCATGCTTGAGAGTTCAAAGTCTTTGTCCTCAGAGCAGAGGACAAAGGCACCTGTCAGGAAGGCAGAGCCGGGGCAGCAGCCCTGGCTGTAGCTCCCAGTTCTGCTTGCGAACCAGGGTAATACCAGCACTGCTGCGGGTCCAGCTTTCCACGCCTCATGCCAACAGAAGAGGCTGTATTAATTCAACTCCAGATCGCCTGCAAATCTTGCTATCTGAGGCACAAAAGCCAGTCTAATCCGTGACTGCAAGTGTAGCCAGGGTCAATCATTCTGCTAAGAAGGCCAGGGGAAGAACCTGCACGCAGACGTCAATCTGCCAGCGCACCAGAACACGCCGTAAGGACACACAGCGGTGCAGCTCCGGGGGCCCTTCAGCTGCTTCGATTTGCTCTGGACAGCAGCCAAGCTGGCAATCAGGGCAACCTCTCGGAGCTTATCATCTGCAGGACTGGCCTAAGAAGTTTCAAGATAAGAGGATCAACAAGACAACAGTGTAGCAGTCTAAAGATTACACTAGTTTTCTGTGAAAGGAATAACTTTATTCCATTGACCAGGAATCCCAAGACTGTTCAAGACTGCCTATTTTTCCAGTGCCAAATGTCTACGCTTTAAATTGGACAGTATCTCCTTGAATGCTCCCAGGCAGGCTGCGGTTGCTCCTCACCCAACATTTTGTAAGCCGTATAAAAACATTTTCATCCAAAAAGATCGGCAGTAAAAATTACAACATAGAAATGCATCACAATTTACACAAAAACTAGTTTTGTTGAACTCTATTTTCCAAAAAATAATCTTCAGCAGGTTCAAATGACAGCAGCTGGAAACAAAAATAATTGACCGAGTATCATCTTATTGCAAATTATAACCATTGACTTTGTACAAGCGTGAGCAGAACCATGAAAAAGTTCGTATTGGTTTCAAGTATACAGTGGTGATGAGCCATCCTAATGCAATTCTCTTATCGATGCTTCTCTGGGCCTGCAGGAATCGAGGACGACGTTGTTTCCATAGGAAATAACAGGAACCTGAAGTGACAAGTGGTGCCAACCCATAGGAACATGACCAGCTTCTTCCGCCACCATCACCGCTGTGTACTGGCTTCTTGGGATGATTCGTGACCCATTAACGAAGTATTAGGGACGGGGGGAAGGAAGAAGGGGTATCTGTAAGAAATGATTTCTTCAAAATTAAATTTAAAACGGCACATTTACAATGTCCCAGCACATTATCAGAAACATTTATAAAATGCTAAACTCTGCCAGGTGTCTATGAAGACACTGTTTGGAAAAGAAAGCGAGAGATTTATGACAGTGCTGCCCTTACTCCTTCGCACGCGTCATTTCTGACAACGGCTCCTTAACCCGCAAGAAGTTATAAAGCTGTACAGCCGAGCTCCCATCCGATGGTTCCTTCCAACAGTGAAATGACTGGTTGATTTCAAGATTAGTGCACAACAGTGAAAAGCTGTCTGCTGCTTCTCGTTTCGGCAACAGTATGTAAAAAGAAAAAAAAAAAAAGGCACTTTTTGGCTATTTGTGCCTTTAACTTGGCAAATTTCTCTATTCTGGAGGTACCCAGGCACTCCTTAAGATGTCCCCCATTTCTGTGCATGTTTGTTTTTATAATTTTTTTTTTTAAAAGTAAGGCAGAACCCATAAATAAAGGCAAAAAGCAGTGCAGAAAATGTGACAAACGCAAAAGGTACAAAAGAGGAGGAGTTGGTTGGCACAAAAGAAGCTTGTATCCAGAGCCAGAAACCACTGACATGAAAAGCAAAAACTGTGCTCAAATCATCCCAACTGCTTTCCAGTTGGTTTAGGAGCAAATCAAGAGATGTGATAGTTTAAACGTTGCCTGGTCAAGTGAAAATACAAAGCCAAATCATTCTTTCCCCGTGTTAAAATTGCTATAAAATCTGCACAACAGTGTCCCCAACTCATTCAAGGAATTTTTCATCATATACAACCAATACCAACTTTCTCAGTAATTTCAAAGCATAAGCAAGTGATTGCAGATCACATCATTGAGACTACATTTTATTCAATATGTCTCCAAAGGTTAAAAAAATTTAATGAGTAAAACTGCAACAGAATTCCATCTTAAAGTGCTTTTTTTCTCATTTAAACTACTCATTAACTTTTTTTTTTTTTAAGTCCACCAACACCCTTTAATAATGAACGCTTGCATACCTGGAGAACAAAGCTTTTCTTTTATTGCCCTTCTCAATTGCCTGGGTTTTTTTCAGAAGGGTATCAGGAAAGATGACCCATTCCAGAGCTCCTTGACTGAACCCTTCTGTGAGGAATCACTCTCCTCACAGAGCAATCTTGTTGAACCTTCTCATAAAGAGCTTTACAAATTAGCAGGGAGACATATTAAATACAGAAGTCTTTATGTAAACCCATTCTTTAACTAATATTTTACAATGAAATGTAAGTCATCACACATCTTTACAGAAATTTGAATATTCCTATTCAATATTATCAGAAAGATTAAAAATTTGCCCTCCATACATAAGGGCAGTCTGTTTGTTGTGTTTTTTTTTTTCTCTTTTCCTGTATAAAAACCAAAAGAATTTTTTTGCAGCATCACAGAAAGCAACAGTTTTACATTCACTCATTTAATGTTCACATAAAAATTCAACCACTAGCATTTGTGTATTTGATAAAATCTTCTTGACAAGCTGTTTTCGGTGTCTGGACTGTCATAAGCTACTGCAGGTGAAGATGCAGTTTTCTAGAGCATTTATTGATCTGAAGCCTTCGTGGCTAAAAAATGCTCTTAGCTTTTGAGGAAACCACCTCCTCCTGCATTGCCTCCGATCCTCTAAAGCCACTTCTCTTCCAGACTCTTCTAACAGCATAAGCAACGGGACTCCAGTTTCAGTAGGTACCAGGCATTGAATGTTTGAGTTGTTCTTGTGTTCCTAGGTATCCTTTAGGGGTCAACATCATCAAGGTCACTTTTGGGCTCACCGATCATCATGGGAGACTCTGAGCCCTTTCAATACACACAAGGGACAGGGAGAGAAAGATACGGCACGTTACTTGTGTGAGGTGTGCAATCATTGCGTCTACATTCAGTGAGGGTTCTGACCAAGCCCCAGGAACGAGCTAACAGAGCAACGTGCCAGAAGATGAACATGCCCCTATTTTATTCTTACCTGCTGCAGGTGCCTCTCTCCGTTCTCGTTGGCTGGACTACTTTCTGACCCGTTACTGCTTCCAGACTGATCTTTCTCGTTCAGCAAGGCTGTGGCATAGGCCAGCGTGTCCTGAGTTGGAAACGGTCCAAGAGAGTGTCAGGGGCCATGGTGATACCCTCATTTCATCATTTTTTAAAAATTAAATATATTTTTAAAAGTTGATTCTGAAACAATATGGCTGCTGCGGTGAGGTAGCTGAGTCACCACAGGAAATCGTGAGGTACTGACTAATATCACTCAAGAGTTAGTTTTTTCAGGAACAACCACAGGGTCTGGGTTTCTAAAGGAAGAATGGTCTTAAGTGCACTGGAATATCCTAAAGTTGCCAAAACCAAAGACACTAACTGAAAAGCAAAAAAGGAAATAAACCAAGTTTTAACGTTGTCTCCCAAGACTGACACGTACCTGTGCTGAAATAGTGCGCTGGAAGGTTTTTGCAGTCGATGTTTCATTGGATACGTTACTCTGTGGAGCCCAGTAATGTTCAGACATCTGCATAAAAAGCCAAGAAAGCCATAAAAATTGCCATGTGAGTTTCACATGTATAAAGCCTCATCCACCTGTGATGTAGTAAGTGTGGAACAAGCTTCCTGAATCCTCTGGCAACGAACTGGAGATCTGAAGCATAGACAAGCATGTGCTTTTAATGCAGCCAGAACAGTCAAAGGCTACCGACCCTCAGCTGAAAACTAGCAACCAACTGCCTTTATTTGGCCACTGTACAGGTGTGCAAGTTACTGGAGGCCAGCTGACGAGTGGTGGATTCAGTCAAAGTCAAACTGAGAACCAGCAGCGCTCTCCAGACCTGTCAGTTTGCTGTTTTTCCAAGAGAAGCGTGGCAACAAGTTGTGCCAGCTGCACTGCACGCATCCCACTGACTCTGCTTCTTGTGTTGAGTACCGTACTAGGTCAGGCTTCCAACATCTGCCTGGCAGCAGCTGTCAGCACAGAAAGGCAGCCTGGAGATGGGATAATGTCATGTTGTACACACAGCACTGGAGACCAAGCACGGCCCGGCTTGACTGTAGGCAAACCTGGCCAATTCTGCTGAGCTTTAAGTTTCTGAAGTGTCCTGGGGTATTTATTAAAGATGCACTGGCCAACCCACGTTAAGTTTAAAGGGAAGAAAAAAACCTACACGTGTGGGAGGAAAAAGCTCTGTCAACAGCTATGTTTTGTGCAAAGCTGCAGTGATTCTGGGAGGAATCCACACATTCTCTCGCATCAACACACAGGCAAAGGAAAACCGCTTTTTTAAAAATTGTGAAACAATCTAACATGAAGACGGTGGCAGTGAAAGCTTCCCACGTGGCAAGGAATAACCATTACAACCATTCACACTTGGTTTTATTCACTGCACACACATTTTTGCATGAAACGTGGGGCCTACTGAAGTTCTTACGTGCATCAGACTCAGCTGCATCCAAACTGTGCTTGTAAAAAATGAAGTTTTGTCTTCTGAGTCATCTCAAAGAGCCTTACAGAGGATGGAGATTTCATAATTCTCATTGTAAACAAAGTGACAGTTTCTCCATAAAGTTCCAGCCCAATTACCTTCTTCTGTAGCCACTGCACAGCCCAACTCCAGTGATGGGAATTCTCCTTGAAATAATCTTTTGCAGTAGGGCACCTTGGAAATGGAAATAATATTTGTTAGTCACTAACAAGGTATTCTGGCAAGCTTAAAAAAACCCAAAGCCTTCTCTCTTTGCACTGCTGCCCTCTATATGCTCTGTTATTGCTGCAAACTCTGACTTAAACTGCACCTCAGCCCTGTTATTAACTGAACTAGCGAGAGCAATAATGCCTAGTAAGTTTACATGAAGTAGTCTACTACAGATTCACATATTTCAGAACCATGCTTTATGGGGACATATGCCAAGTTCTAAACAAAGAGAATTTTGGAATGATAACATTCCAACAACTTGGGACAGTTTCCTTAGGTTTATCTTGGTCTCAATGCCAGGCTCCTGCTCTACAGAACGATGCTGAATTTTGCCTTTATGAACAGCAATGAGTGGCTGTTACATGAGAAATCCATCCCAGGTACTCAAGGCTTCACTTCATACTGACATACCAAGACCTTTGAGCACCACTTGTATCAGAGTAATAAAAGATAAAGCTGATCAAAAGTAGAAACAGCAGCAGCCTAAACAGTCACAGAGGGGCCTAAGGTAGGGGTGAGGTTAAGCTCTGAAACCCGGGTTACTCACTTCTGAGCCAAAGTAACAAGGAACTTGACACACTGGTAACAACGGCTGCTGTCCACATGGTTGCTGTGGTGCATCAAGGCTGTGGGGAGAAACACACAGATTAAAAAACAATTCAGATTCCTGCGTACCAGTCTGAAACATAACAGAGATGAAGCTGAAGTTTTAACTTAGCCAGTAGAAGTTATTTCTACAGATGTTAGCATGAGTATTTGTGTTAAACACGCTGCTGTATTGCTGGCAGTTTTGAGTACTTCCACAACTCTATTGGATTAAAAATAGATCAAAGTGAAAATGAGTAATTCTTTCAGATGCGATACCTGAATTTTAAACAGTCCTCTCCTAATGCAGTTATTCTCCCCCTATAATCCATTCTACGTTAGATAATCGCTATGGTTACATCTATTGGAACAAAAAAACCCCAGTGTTTGAAACCCCCATAAATGGACCAGATCACCAGCTTCCACCTGAATCAAAATTTGCAAAGTTAGAGGAATATTTAAAGCTTCTTCACACAAACAAGCACGGCAGAACTCAACAGCCATGAAACTCTTCTACGAGAGACTCGGGCAAAACCCCAGGCCATTCCTGCCAGGAAGTTTTCTATACCGTGAATTCCCACATCTTTCAACAAAATTCTTTGACTGGGGAGAAGCAGAAAAATTTCCTCGGAGCTGCCACAATCAGATTTTCTACTCAAAAGTTGCTCTGTCCATAGCAGTCAGCAAAGAACACTGTGGTAAAAACCTCTCAAGTTAGCAAATAATTGCTAGGGAACTGCAAATTGCCAGTTTTGCTACTGTCTAAGCACAGCAGATGATTAAAATCACAGCACCGGCGTGCTGCAAATTATGCACAAACACCCTACTGAGGGGCACAGAAAACTATTATTTGCTGATTTCCTTTCTTGGAGTAAAACTAGCCAACATGATGGATAGGTCATAGCACAAGTGCAGTGAGACTGGATGCTGTTTAGGGCTGTTGTATGGAAATTCCAAGGTAAAACTGCAACTTTCATGCCCTAAACTTGCAGTTCTTGAAGCCTTCAACATAAAAATCCAATTGAATAATTGCACTGTTCCTCTATAGGAAAAAAGGTCATGTATTGCCCAAGTTACAGAACAGAATTGGTCCACGTGGGACCAGTTTACCCAGAAATGAAATAACCACTTAGCTATTCTCCTACACTGCTGCATATTACCTTTCTCTTTTATCATACTTGAAACTACTAAATAGAAGAGCACTGAAGTGTAACAGAGAAATAACAAAAAAAGCCAAATATTCCTTCTCACTAAAACAGAATCCAAAATAACTTAAGGTGAAAGCCACAATCTGAAGCAGCTCCTCAGCCAACCAGCTACGAAAAAGCTGCTCAGGCTGCACTAACTGGTCAGGGGTGCTCTTTGAACACCATGGGGCTACCCCACATTTCTCTTGCGCACAAAGCCTCTTCTCCTGATTCACATGAAGTAAGTTCTCGTAAGTTCTAGGACTTCTCTGTTGCTTTTGAATTAACTTCAGTAAAGTTTCTGCATCAAAATGGAGAGATACCACTTTGTATGAGCAGCAACAAATAAATGGGAGCCCCCGTCAAGACTATGAGGCCATTCTGCAGTCAGCAGTATCAGCATCCTTCCATGCTGAACCAGCTTCTTTTTATGGTAATTAGGATGCTGATAAAACAAAAGGATTGGCCATTTCTTGAGATGAGGAGGAAATAAAAATTAATTTAAGGTTACAGGATTCACAGAGCTACTCTGTTATGTTAATCCAACGTACTTCCCCCTGCCTTATGTATATAGCCTGATTGGTTTCTTTTTTTAAAAAAAAAACCCAAAACTTAGCTCTCCTGCCAGCCTTCATCTCAGTTTAAGTAGCACTTAAAGCTGCTCTGAGTTCACTGACTGCTGTTGTTGGAGACAAACAAAATTTTCCTAGTTAAACTCCTTTCCTTGCTGTTACTATGATATTTTAATGTTTACTTTTGATTTTCTTAGAGTGTTTTTCGGGGTGGTGGCAGCTAAATCAAATGTGTTGGGTTGTTTTCCCTGAGTAGTAAACAGTTTAGAAGGATTAGAAACCAGGAGATTATATGAACCATCATCAACATGAGGGTCAGTAGGAGACAGGAGCGTTCACCCACTGGCTTACTTGCCTATTAATCCATTTTCAGTTTCAAAGGCAAATTTGATGCGTTCTACTTGTAATGGGTCTTCAATAACCTGTTAGGAAAGAAGAAGATCAATGTAAGTTGTGTGTTCTACCTGTATCTATTCTACAGAACAGCTTTAACCATCTCAACATGAAAAACGTAGGACTTGAAGTTTATACATCACTGGATTATCAAGATAGCAATTTAAATAGCAATAAAAACTCCAAACAGAAGGATTAAAAGATATGTGGAGATAGAAATTCAGGACTGCATTGTTCATTTCTGTCATTATGCATATACACAAACTCTGTCGCGTATGAGCCTTCACCCTTCACCTACCAGTATCTCATGGAGTAACTGGAATATGTTTTTCAGTTCATGAGGTGGAGCAGTTTCCAGCTGAGTCTGCAATTAAGAAATAAAGTTACTCAGATAATAAAATATGTTGATGATGCAAATTACAAAGCATCTTTACAGAGTTTTAAAATATATTAAACAGTAAAAGCCTAAAAAAATCCCCCAAACCCACCAACACTCCCTAGATCCAACAACCGGTACTGATTGATCTGGAGATCCCAGTTCCATTGAAACCCACAAGACACAGTACGACTCAAAGCTAGAAGAGACACTTATGCAAAAGGCTTGTCTTGATTATCTCCCTACCTTGATGAAGTGTAGCACAGTAAAGGAGAAGTGCTCATTACAAAAGCAGCAGTACACCACCATCTCAATGAGAACCGACAGAGACCCAGTTAGCTCTCGTAACGCATACATCACCTAGTGGGAAAGTGCAAATGATTTCAGACACAGACCTATGATTATTTTTAAGTACTTAAGTCTGTTCTAGAACGTTAAGTCTTCTCCAGGAAGGATGCAGCTTTTTCTCCCAGCCCCTGTATGCTCCAGTGAGCTGACCCTCTGCCCTCGTGGTACTCCGTTCAGGTCCTGCTGCCCACCTCCACGGGTCTGGTCAAGCACGATCCATTAAATTGGAGGAATTCAAGTCGGCACCTCCAGCTGACATGGTAACTGACTGCGTGGGCACTTGCAAAATGTGTTCAGCTGCCTTTGCTAACTTCATAAACTCTCAAGCCAGACCCCTCAGTTTAGGGATATACTAGAATAAGAAGGGGTCAAGATGGAACCAAAGGTGCCTTCTTGCTTAGGCTCAAAATAATACCCACACACTCCCCCAGCTGGCAGCTTTTTAATATTCAGTGCTCTTCATGTCAGGATGCTTCTAGGAAATCACATCAGACCAGCTTTTTGGCTCAGGCAGGGCTGAATTTAGAATAGATACCTCAATTAAGTAGGGTTTTCCCTCAGACAGGAATAACAAGGCTTCCACTTCTTCATGGAGCGTCAAAAGGGGACCTGAAGAGGTGATGCTTAGAGGTGGTCGCTGCTTAAAGAGACCAGGAGCTATAAAAGCAAATACAAAAATAATCCACTAGTAAGTTAGTTTGTTCTACACACCTTGAAGACATTGCTACTCATTTGGCAGCGTGTAATCTCTAATGACATTCAGCTCAATTAGCTCGCAGCTCACAGGGTACCACCACAAGTAACAATCTCTCGCACGCTGAGGTGGCTTTTAATGACAACACAGGCAAATGAACTGCAGGAAGGTCAAAGCACAATGTTCCTATTTACTATCAGTACTTTGAGCTTTAGTTTCACTCCCAATCACTGTTGCACATTCATCATATTCAGAACATTTACCATACTTTACAATTTTTGACTGCCTCCAACTCTAGAAACTTTTAATCCCAGCCAGAAATCACATTATTCTTTTAAAAACACAACTTTAAACCTCTCTTTCAGGAAACTGGTCTTAACTTACTCCTTTATTATCTTTATTTGGATATTTCTGCCTCTTGTAAGAAGTATCTAGAAGAGTATTTCATTGCTTTTTGCTGAGTAGCTCAATCTAAGCACTCTCCTTCAGATTAGCAAAAGGCACAACTCATGTAAGCAAAGTACAGCCTGTTGGCTGCGAGTCTGTTCCAGACAACAGCTTGATTCACTCACATGAGGAAAGACCTTTTAGGCACATGGGAGAGAGGGGAAGGCACAATAATGTTAATATTAAGATTTCCCTCTCCCCCGAGTGCCTATAATATTACCTGTTTGCCACAGCCTCTTGATACATTTACAGTAAAATAAAAAGCAGTCAAGCGTATGCCAACCATTACTGCCTTAAATTCAAAGTTCTTGTCTTGTCCTCACTGATACTAAGTTACTCCCAGTCAAAGTAACCCAAACGTAAAGGTGAAAACACAATCCTTACCAACATTTCTTTGTGAGGAGACGTCAGAGTGCAAAACTAGTAGTGCTACAGTGTTGTGAAGATACCCAAATTCACGTGCTTGGGCTGAACTCCACCTGCGATTCTGCTTGAGCCAAAGGATAGATTTAATTAACTTTTGACTGGTCGATTTAGTGAACTTCTGCTAAGTTGAAAAAAACAGCTAGGTCCTTAACAGTCCACCACCACATTCTAACACTTGGAAGTTGGTGGCAATTTTGTTATTATCAAAAACACAAGGCTCACTTCTGCCAAAACAGCTATTTCCACGCGAACTACACACAGGGAGACTAAGACTCACGTGAAGTTTACAGAACAATCTAAGGCTTAGTCTACCCTACCCTGTGAAAAGTACTCATCCGTAATTTAAGCATCATAAAAAAAACATGGGGATGGACAAACTACAGCGTAACACATGCTACAGAAACTTTACCTGATTACTCTGCCGGTTGGGGCCAAGGAGAAAGTTGATCATGTGCCTCAAAGCCGAGTGCCTGAGAAGCAGACTGCTAGCCCTTATGCCCTGCTGTGGAGACAACAGTAAAAAGTTACATCCCTGTGCAGGTAAAGAATTAGTGCTCTAGGGAGCAAAAGTAAAATGCATCGGCTGAATATGGCATTTTCCACTCAAAAAAAAAAGTCACACAGGTAATAAGTTATGCCCATAAAAAGCTGTCTCATTATATAGAGCACATTATATAAACCAGACTGGAATCAGCATATGGAGGAGAAAAAAAAGAAGGAAAGAAGAATAGAGGAATAGAGAGAAACCATACTGGGGTGAACAGTGCAATCCAGTCAGTTATTCTGCTTCATAAAGACAGAAATCCTGAACGTTGGATTTTAAGAACAGCCAAGAACACACCCCCTAAAATAGAAACCCCAAATTCAGGCTCTGGAAGTGGTATCTTCAGTTGCTATACTTTACTGTTATATTTTTGTGCGATGTTATCCTAATCCAGTGTTCAAAGCCATTTACTTTTCAAATAAAGAAAAAACCATAGTAAAAGTAAAAAAAACAAAACCCTAGTAAAAAAGTAAAAAGGTCCTAGTAAAAGTTCTGGAAGAGTTTCACTGTGCTGCTTAAACCTTCTATGAATATAGATGGCTAGATGCTTTACTATTGCTCTTTAAAATTATAATAGCATGAAAATAACAGTTTTCTTACCTTCTGTACAAAGTTATTGAAGAGCAAAAAGTACTGAGCACAGTTTTTACAGTTTTCAGGTACATCTTTATCCAGTAGAGCAAGTAGCACCTCCAATAATTGATGTAGACTTTTTAACTGTGAAAAAAAGTATCAATTTGGATGTAAAAGAGTTGTTTACTTAAAAGTGTTTCACGTATCAGAGTGAAGGTATGGTTAAAATATGTGAGGTCAGATGCACTTGCTGTGATGAGTATCAGTAGCTAACACAGGATTGCGGCCTTCCCATTTTGAAGGGAATGTTGCATGTATTCAACAGCAAAGTAATGAAAGCTTTGGCATGGAGGTGACTTGCTCCAAGAGGTGGAACTCAGCAGTTACATAAGTCTGCAATATTTTGAAAGTGATTCGAATGACTGAACTGATGTTCAAATGTCCCAGTCATTACAGTAATGCAAACCAAACCAGATCAGAAGTTGTCAATCAAGGTCTCGTGTTCACGTACTACCACACTATGCCAAAAGCACTGTTGGTGTTTAGCTTGCAGCAAAGCACACAAAGGGTACACACACTCGTGTTTATATTTATCACATCCAGTTAACAGATAGCAATTAACAGCCAAGCAGAAGTAACCAAAAATGATCAAACTATATTGTAAACGTTCCTCTCCCTACTACTGCATTCAGCTTGTAGGACTCCACAGCAATCTCTCCTTAAAGCTCTAAATATGACAACCTTTCTTCACAGAAGCCTATACAACAATAGTGCCTTCCCTCTGTGACACTGGAGGAAAAAAAAACCTGGCCCCAGAAACCGGACAGAAAAAACATTCTATTGCATCAAATATTAAAACTGGGTATAAAAAATATTTCAGATTAAACAAGACTCGGACATTTAAAAGTGCCCAAGCCCCAGCAGACAACCTACAGGAAAATGCTAAAACACAAGTACCCTTTTGTCTGAGTTCTCTTAATATAAATGGTTGCAAATACAAAGGCTGCCCAGGGAAGCTGTGGGTGCTCCATCACTGGATGTGTTCAAGGCCAGGTTGGACAGGACTTTGAGCAACCTGGTCTAGTGGGAGGTGTCTTTGGCCATGGTAGAGGGTTGGAACTACATGATATTTAAAGTTCCATCCAACCGAAACCATTGTATGATATGATTTGGTTCAGGTATCCCAAGGGAATCTCCAACATTCTACAAATGCCTCATTTTCACAAATTTCCTGCTGAATTTTCCTAGAATATCAAGATCAGCAGTATGTAACAACGCTGCACTTCCTAAACTTTCTGGCCAAGATTTTCTAATAGAAAAAGGAAACCTTTAACAATAACCATACTTATGGTCTCTGGAACAAGGTAACTCTGTTACTACTGCTACAGGCTTCTGACTGAGCAAGGAAGGAGAATTAGTTAAAAATTAAACTGATTTCTTGAAGTCAGAAAGAGAGAAATCTTAAAGAAACACAGTTTCCAAACTATTAAAGGAATAGGTGAACATGTTTATAAAACAAGCTGAAATCAGGCAGAATTGTTTATAAATAATACTTTGAACTTAAATTCTGAGAATTACAGCAGTATGTTACCTCCTAGGATAGGAGCAGACAAACATTAACCTATTCAAGAAACAAAAGAGCTACAAGCATGATCAAGACGAGAGCCTTTCACCTTGTCATTCATAAATCACCCAGCACTGTCTGCAAACACAGCAAGAGCCACCAGGTAGAAACAACCACCAGGAGCACTGGTGATGAGGTGACACTAACCTTCTCCTGATAAAGCAAGGCACTGTCGAGGGTTTTCTCAAGGATAGTGGCTACGGCAACTCGCACTTCTCTTACACTGCATTCCAGGAGGAAAGTCCTGGAAAATAAAAGGCAAAGCTGCAAAGAGAACTGGAATCAACGTGTACACACGGTTGCTATGATTAAGTGTGGTGTTTATTTTAAAAAGGGTGACAGTCCAGATACTTCCTGTATTGTACTTCTGTGGATAAGCTTTAACTTATTTTCCTGCACTCCTGCTTCTCACTAGTGAAACCTGTAATATTAATCTATATTCATTCAAACAAGTTGCAAAAAACACTAAAACCAATAGTTATCATAGGATCCTGTCTTTTGGTGCAACTTCAAAGATTAAATTTTCTTTACATGACTATCCATCCAATTACGTCAGATCTCCAATAATTTCTCTTAGCTTTTTTCAGAACACCTATTAGTTGATCTTGAGCTTGGCAAGAAAAATTCTTTCCAGTTTATCTGTGATCGTCGTCAGGTAAGTACGTAACTTACCTTACCCCAAACACTCTCACCACATGCTCCTTTCCCACCACTCTCAGGAGTCACTACACAAAACTTAAAACACATTCCAAGGCACTCCACTGAATTAAAATGTCTGCATCCTCCTCCACATATGCTGACTATTTTTATTAGATTTTCAGAATTACTCAGGAAGCTGCACAATCAGAAGAAACACTAGAAGTTAAAACCTAAATTGTTATCTAGAGTGTTTGTTCAAGGATGTGCACCGTCAGCTCTTTAGAAATACATCAGTATAGGCCAGATCATGTTATTATGAAGCTTTATCCACACATGAGACACAAAACACCTAATTAGGACAAAATTACCAGTACTTACTTCACAAGCTCCCGGCCCTCTGGCCCGACAAAATATTCAACTAACCACTGACAAGCATCAATGCTTTTGGAGAGCAGTGCATCTATGGTGGCAATCCATTCTTCTGTATCAGCCCTTTAACAAAACAGGGACAACTGTCAGCAACGAAAGAGAAAAACCACCTCCAAAACCTTAGCCACGTTTCTTGTTTGCCAAATAGTAAGACTTTTTACTTTAATTGAATATACATTAGATAGTTTAAGACATTTTGGAACAACTTGCTGTCTTTAAAACCATACAAGCCTTTCCATGCCCAATCCACTACCGCTGAAATAATGGGAGAGCTGGGAGAGGCAGCAAACTGTCAGGTTACACATAAGCCTCCTTCCTCTCTCTGATTTCTTTGCGATGGGGTTGCAATGCAAAGCAGAACTGTATTGCTCCACCTGTGACTGGTTACACTACTTGCAGTACTTCCAGGTGCTGTAGATAGGACAAGTGTGAAAGCCTCAGAGTATGTTGTGACGGTGCCCACAACGAGGCCTTACCTGAGTTTCTTCTTGGTACGGAGATAGGTTTGGAAGAGGAATTGGACTGCCAGCTGTAAGCTCACCTTTGCCATGCATGGATAATAAGGATGCTTTACCTTAGTCTGAAAGAAATGTCAGATTTACTTCAGAGCAGGAGTATGCCTTCAGTACGTGTGCTGTCTTTTAAACACATCAACATGTTCTATTCAAGTAATTCACTTCATTTGGGAAAAAATAAAACAAAGCATTTTTCTGTGCTAAAAACAATCTCCAGTGCTGACTATGCTAGTTCACAAATGTGCTAAAACAGGAACAAACTGGCTGTAAGGCCCACTACATCTGTGGATTTCATTAGAAAATACTTAATTAGTAAACTGTATTTCCAATGAAAGTCTATCAGCTTTAAGGTAACTAACACAAACTTTTGGATCTTCCATACAGAGAGGAAGTGCTGTGTTTCTAGAACTCATGAAAAAAGGTTGTGTTATTCCATAAATTTTACAATGATGCTTCTCCCACTACTAGAACAGGAGGCTGGAGTCTGCTTTGAGACAGGTGTTGTTATCAGCGTGACAAACTATTTGAGATAATGGATTGCTCAGCTGGAAAAGCAAAATCACGTCAATCATTCTCTTCCAATTTTTCTGGTTGTGACCCAAACAGCTTCCAGGGCCCTTTCTACCCAACAGAGTCCAAGTACTCTAAGCTTAAGTGTTACTTTAGTTACTTACAGCATTCAGTGAAGCTAGTGACAGAACAAAACTGAAGTAGTCACTACTGTATACATCTCTGTTCTTCATAAATTTCAAGTTTTCATCTCTCACCATCTGTAAACAAAAGAAGGCAAAAAAATTAAAATGTTGCCAAAGCACATTTCTCTAGCATCTTTTCTGTAAATACACATGGCATTTAAAAACCAATGTCAGATCTATTCCATTCACACTCTGAATCACTACTTCAGCAGTGGGGAAAATATATGTAGGACACTTAGAAGATTTGTAGAAAACCAGTGAGTTTCTTCCAAGACTATTACAAAACAGAAGACAACAGATAAGAGACGTGTTTGCCTACTAAGGGAAAACAAAAAGGAACAAGTTGCTGATAAGTTCTATTTTTTGCTTGCTTTTAATAAAAAAAGTCAAGAGAACATTCTTCAAAGCTGAAAGACTTGTTTAGCAAATTTACGTGCTAGGGTGTAATTACAAGCTGCAGACAGAACAACGTACTTAAAAGCCAAGCCTCTCTTTTCTCAAATGAGATTTTGCTGAAAGGCTGTACTGGGTCTGGCTGAGCTGATTTTCCCCACAGCAGCTCTCACGGTGCAGTGCTGGGAGCTAGAAGGGTGTTGATAACACACCCATGTTGTGACTACTGCTGAGCAGGGCTCGCACAGCACCAAGGCTCTTTCCAACTTTCCCCCTCAGCGGGATGGGGTGGGCAAGGTCTTGGGAGAGGACACAACCAGGACAGCTGACCCAAACTGACCAAAGGGATATTCCAGACCGTATGGCGTCAGCTCAGCTATAAAGCTAGGGAGAAGGAGGAGGAGGGAGGGGGTATTCCTTTGGTCTCTGGAGCAACTGCTACACGTATTGAAGCCCTGCTTCCCAAGAAGGGGCCAGACATTGCCTGCTGATGGGAAGTAGAGAATAAAGTGTTTTCTTCACTTGTGCATGCAGCCTTGCTTGGCTTTGCTTTGTTTTCATTAGACTGCCTTTGTTTTTACCCACAAGGGTATCCAGTATTACATAAGCTAACAGACATGAACAGAACTGAAGTTGGTTTGGGTTTCTCTTACTTCTCCCCATTCTACACTCTTGTGAACTCGAGAACTCGAGGATGACTGTAATTTGCCAACATCTCCATTACTCCTCAAGTGTACTTCAAATGAAGCATCTTCTCTGCTCTTATCTATCCCTGCTTGCATGCTGACTGCTGCCACATCTCATATTTGACTAATATACCTGCAGTTTCTTCAAAGCAAAGAATGATGGGTCAATTTTGTGAGAAGAGACAGTAAAACTTACAATAAAGTACCACCAAACAGCTTGTTAATAACTTCACGTCAGAATTCAGAATGCTTTTCCAGCTTTGCTTTCAAGAAGGGAATTACTTCAAGGCCACCTTCTAAGTTACTGTGTTCCTCCTACTATGTGCTTAAATTTCATGAATGGGATTTAGTTGCCACTTGGAGTGCTCTACCTGATATATCCGCACAGGCATCTTCTCTACAAAAAGTCCCTTTTTTTCTCCTTTTCGAACCAGTTTAGTCAAGATGGAGAGGCGGTCACTGTTGGGCCTATGGGGTCGAGGCGATGACTGGGGCGAAATTTCTGGTGAAGATGGAGCAGATCTGAAACATATACAACCTCAAGGTGAATAAGGAAGTCCTGTGACCAATCTGCAGTTCAAGTTTAAAATATCAGTACAGCCAGTTTAATCTCAAGGCAAATTTAGATGACAGTCTAAATACTTCTTGAGGCTGTCAGTCAGGTTGAACTTCTTACTGCATGTCACTATTCCAGTAAGAAGTTCAAGTATGGAAGAGCAAACTATAAAAGCAATAAAAGACTATTCAATAAGCAGTTTAAAAAACAAAGCAGAACAACAGAAGGGTCAACATACTCCTTTGTCAAACAGGAATGAATAGTTTCTTGGTTCTGGAGACAAGGCCTAGATATCAACATAAGAGAAATCTTTACAGACACAAGAGGAACTTGCCTTATGAAGAGTGACTGAGGGAACTGGGGCTCTTTAGTCTGGAGAAGAATGAGAGGAGACCTTATTGCTCTCTCCAACTACCTAAAAGGAGGCTGTAGCGAGGCTGGTGTTGGTCTCTTCTCCCAAATTACTGATAGAATGAGAGGAAATGGCCTCAAGTTGCGTCAGGGGAGGTTTAGATTAGGTATTAGGAAGAAATTCTTTACTGAGAGAGTGGTTGGGCACTGGAACAGACTGCCCAGGGAGGTGGTGGAGTCACCATCCCTGGAGGTGTTTAAAAAACAAGTAGATGTAACACTTGGGGCTACGGTCTAGCGGTTAGAGAGATGTTAGGATGAAGGTTGGACTTGATGATCCTGGTGGTCCTTTCCAACCATAATGATTCTATGATAACTTACAATGAGAGGTCCTCAGCTTCCTGACGAACAACACTCACTCGACTTTTCTTTGGTAAGACCGGAGAGTTCTGATCAGACACTCTCTGGTAGAACAGCATATAGGCGTTCCAGTAGCGCCGACGCACATCAGGGTAAGGGTTAGCTGATGGGAGAAAGAGGCATTCGATGAAGGCCCTTGAAGTACCTTCTTCATTTCTGGAGGGAAGTGAAACTGAGCATGCAAGTGAAATACACCGTGGCAGTATAAAGTCATTTATCAGATCAAACCATCAGTCTATGTCTGCAAATAATGAAAACCTGAATTCTAAAGTATTTTTGCAAAAAGCATACCTATTTTAAAAAGATAATTATCCATTATGAAACAAGTGAATATTGGTGGAAACGTATTTGGAATTAATTCCTCAAAGCATTGAAAAGTTTAACTATTTGGTGCCACTCCATGCTCTAGGCACAGTCATTTTCATTAGCCTAAAATACAGCCTGTTTTGCCGTTTGTTGTTTGGGGTTTTTTAAACTATTTTAACAAGGTGCCATTTTACTTTTGAATACCTTCTGCTACTAAGTCTACAAAGCACTGAACAACACTGAATATGGTTCAATTAACATTAGGCCATACACAAACTGTAATGTCCTTCAGTAAACAGAAGACTTTAGGAAAAAACTCCTTCAGAAGGATTATTAGACCAAGTAACTCAAAGTAGATACAATGGACTGAGCTCTACCTCTACTGAGAGCCAGTATGAAATACAAAGCTATTGTAAATCAATCTGTACTTCTGCTTACATTGATCATAGACTTTCGGTCTATACTCGCCACCAAAACATTCATATTCCAAGGTTTCATCAGTTAAATCAAATTCTTCAACAACGGTGTCATTAAACTTATACCACTTCCCTTTTCCGCATCCCCTGTGATCAAAACAGAATAGAAACAACAGAAGCAAAGTTACTTGATCATCTAGTAAAAAAGCAAACCACCCTGAACACCTTAGAAACCACAGCCCTGGACTCACATTTGGTTTGGCAGGAGATAGAAAGCTTAGTTCAATGCCAAAGTCACAGTTTAAAAAAAAAATAAGCGTGGTTAAAAATATGTGAAGCACATTACACGCAACTAAGTGTCACAGGAAGGCCCCAAACTGCAAGACAAGGTACATAAGAATTGCTGAGACTTATTGTGTTATTGTCTTAACACTCACAACGTTGGGTGTTAAGAAAGGGATGAGTTCTTCCGAAAGAGCTCCACATGGCTCACTCTACACTGCCAAAAGAAGTTGTTGTTAGACTGCTCTGAGCCCCCACACACAGTTCTTTTGGCCGTTACCTCCTGTCCTTTATAAAGGAGTAGTAGTGCCCTGCATGCGCCTGGCCGCTGTGAACAATCACACCAACAAGCTCATAGTTCTCTGTAGGGGCAACTTTCTTCCTCGGGGAGCCTCCACCTCCTTGATCTGCGTTTCTACCATTGTCCCCCACTTCCGAGGACGAGTCCTGGCGAGCCATCCCCGACACAGTGTAAGGTTCCATGTTCAGCATCCAGGGAAACTGTTTTGAAGAGATATTCAGATTAACTGAGAAATTATATTGTGTACGTGCTTAGTGTAATTTTATGAGAATCGTATTAATACTTCCCACATTGGGAACACCAAAGGAAAAACGTGGTACTTCAACTTTTCATCTTATGACACAGAAGTTAAATAAAATGTCTTTATGGAGGTTTTTCCTCTTGCGAGAATGCTGCAGACAAGAACAGCTCTAAGGAAAAATACTTATTTTCTGTAGTACGATTACATTGTAAATGTACCACATACTCAAAATCCCTGTATCAAAACATGGGGAAAAGAAGGAAGAATTACCAGGGGGGCGTGCAGGGGGCAAGGGGCGTGCCGTACAGAAAAGTTTTCTTACCCTTATTTGTTCATCATATTTAATAGAACGCCCGCTCTCCCAATCAAAGCCAAATCTCATCAGGTGAATCACCAGCAGGCTAGGTAAGACCTTAATGCATGTGCGCTTCACTGTGGTTCTCTTAAAAAGAAAAAAGAACATCACCTCTATCTATATACCTCAAGCATTCTGTAGTATCCTTCTAGAGATGCACAGCTTCAGTCCTCAAACTGACGTACAACACAGGCACCAGATGCAGGACGAGCGTAGGATGATGGTATGATGTACAGATAGGGTATTACTACAGGTATTAGAGTCTGTGCAGTGGGCTGGTACGTTACAGAACGTTCTACCATCTTGCCATCCCTCTAAAGACTGTCTATGAGTTACAGGAAATGAAGACTGCTGTCTGCATGGCTTTATGGATTTAACCTTCTGATCATGTCTTTGATGTAGAAAGAGTAAGTGGTATCTAAGCATGGCTTCTCTGACCATGCAATGCTTAAGAAAATTTCAAGCTACAGCTGATATTTTCGCATACATTAAGAACCAATACCTTTTCTTTGCACTTTTCACAGTAGTATGCATTGCTTCCTTCCAGAACTTCTCCTCTAACAAATTGATCCAATGATATTTCCAAGCTTTGACATGAAGTCACACCTAGGTTGAGAGCCATGAAGGCTTCCTCGCGCTCATACCTAAATTTGAGAAAAAAACCCAAACAGTCAAGGCACTGACAGTAGAACCTCTCTAACTTGCATTAACAAGATGTATGTTTAGGAAAGAATATTGCATTTGCCCCACAGCTATTGACAGCTATTCACCACGGCTTATGTCTCTACCTTCTTGTGCTATTTAGACCTACATTTTAGTAGTTATGGGAGCACATAACTTTGGTAACTAATGTGCTAAATTTGACATTACCTGTGAGGACAATCCTTGCAGATCTTCTGATCAGAGAAGATGCCTTGAAAAGTATTCTTAAATATTTGGTCTCTTCCAATTTTCTGTTGGAGATGTAAAGCTAGACATCAGTTGGATATCTTGCAGAGTGAAAGACAAGAAAGCTATAGGAATTTTAAACTTTTATATATTATGTAGATTGTAAAATAAGCCAAATGGCTCTTTGCCTTCTCTTCCGAAGAACAAAGGAGAAAGACAGAAAAGGTACCAAGGAGATGCATATAAACAAGGAAAAAAATCCCCGAGGTTTTTACCTTGAGGTACTCATCCATTTGATCTATAAGACTGGTGAAGAACTCATAAGCATCCTGTTGCTCTCTGACATAAAGTTCCTTATTCCACATCTTGAAAATCTATACAAAATACAAATACATATTAAAAGGTTGTTGTTGCACATATCACTAGAAAAAGTTATTTTAAAAAAGAAACTAGTTATTTTTACATGTTTTGACTTTTTGAAGTAGAACTTTATCTCTAGAAATTCTGCAATGAGAAAAACCTGAATAAATGATTACTTGTTAAGTAGGTAAGTTATATATTCTAAACAGAAAGATGTAATACCTTCCAAAAGTTCTCAGGTACATAATACTGTAACTTGCTTTCCATCAAATGACCAAAAAGAGACTGAACTTGATAGAACACATTGTCATCTGGATTGTCTGTATCATCATCAATGGAAAGCAAGGCCTGGAAGAAAACAAGTAACCTTATTAAATTAGAGTAATAATTCTTCCAAGAACTAAGTTGTCATGACACAGAGTGCAACAACTTGTAATTTATGTACTTATTGTGTGTATATATTTATGCACACACACATATACGCACAGGTTTGTTTTTCAAACAGTTAATTTACAAACAGTGCTAAGATGAACTTGCAGTTCAGGTAACAGTAATTCCAAAAAGAGGACTTTACTGGATGTGGAACCAATTACCTCTGGGAGACCAGGCTGCATATATAGCTGCTGGAAGACGGCATTCATGTAACAAGTAGCACCACCATTCTTCAGTCCCACAAATCCCGAAATGGAACGACTATCCACCGGTGGAAGATACTAGAATGACATTTTTTGTCCCAGTGAGTTATAAAAAGCTTCAGAGTCCACCAACATTCTATAGCTTCTATAATCACCTTTATATGAGCTGTTAGGAGCTATTTAATGGAAAATCAAGAACATGAATTCTCAAAAGATGGTAAGATCACTGTTAAGAGTGATTTAATGGAAAATCAAGAACAAATTCTAAATGGCCAAATATAGAGATCTTGCAATCTTTTGAGATACTTTGCACAAAACTGTTAAAAATGTATCCACATAAAACTGGTGATATATAGGAAATCCTCCTTTCTTATCCAGGTAATAACTAACTGACAAAGACTCATTGGAGTATTTGCTTCTGAAGAAGATCAAATGGGTTGGCATTGACTTTTATTTGCTTTTTGCCATTTTAAAATTGAAGCCCGTGGAAGTTTCCTGAACGGAGCAGTGAAGTAGATCACAGACAGTACTCCAAACCATACTAATACAAATCAAAAAAAGGTTTCTTGCTTACATCAAACTCCTTGGTAAGCGCAGGGTCACACTGATGATGCATAGAAAGCAGCTCTTTTGTAATAAGCTGGAGGTTGGAAGGTGAGCTATCAGCCAGCATTACTAACACCTCATAAGCTGCTAATCGGCTATCTGCTGTGCTGCACCTAAAAAGAAAACCACGTTTGAGATCTATTTTCTAGATGACTCAATTATTTCTAATTCCAGAAAGCCATATTACTCAGAACAAGTGACAATTAATGTTCAAAAGGAACACTTTAAATGATAAAAGAGAGCGTAGAGTGCTATTTTTTCTTTCCTGGGGAAGGGGAACAGGGAAGAATCAAACCAGAAGAGCAGCACCAGAAACACTCCTTTAAATAAGCCTCCCTTACTGACATGGAGACACTTGTTAACATTCAGTAGCAAGGAAAAGTAGGTGCCCTAAAAAGACACAGAACGGATTGTATGTCTGAGTTCAAACAGACAGGTACTCTATCACTCTAACACCGACAGAGACATAATGACTTATTTACAGGGAGACGAGTTTTGAAAGAGCTAGGCCAGATAACTTACTTGCTACAAGAGATGACCTTAGACCTAAGCTGTGCTAGACCAGTACAAAACACCTCTATTAGCTCTTTTCAGTGGCTCAAACACACTAGCCCTTCTAAAGGTCAAAGAAAAGGCTTTATTTACTTAAAGCAAACTGCAGAGCAGGCTTGAGATGAACCGCAATGGAGCAAAGCTGGAGCAAAACGCCACGGTGTAGCAAGTCCCATTTGGTCCAGGGGGTGCTAAATGCTCTACTGGAACCTTCTTTAGGGTTTGTGGCAAGGCAGTGCAGGTATGTCCGATCCACCCCGGACACCCACTAGTCAGTGTCGCATCAGCAACCCACTCCACACGAGCCAATTTACCCACTCCTTCAGATATTGTACAGCAATAAGAGCAGGTGGGTGTGGCAGGAAGGCAAGCCCACTCTTCTTCCTCATTTGATATATTCTGGGCTATTATCTGCTATCTCAGACTTGCTTGGCATAGCTTTTTTAAAAAAAGTTCTTTTGAAGGGAAAAAGAGAACTGTGGAACTTCTGAGATTCTCATTTCCAAGAGGCTTGGAAAGTTAATTTCCTACTCACGCTCCAATTTAGCCAGCTTCCCAAGTGAGGACGAGCTAAAAGAATACTCTTTGGACTCCTGAAATCAGCACTCTGCTGTGCATGCAGTTCATCATCGATCTAACAACCCAAGTACAGACTTTGGAAGTACAAAAAGTGCAAAGATTTTGGGCCACACAAGACCTTATAAAAATGCTATTTAGACACTTATGTAGAGAACTGGAGAAATGCTCCAATATTGGTATTAAATCCTAGTATCTGTAAGTCCAGTGTGACAGTTGCATTCATGAGATCTAGGACAAAAGCAACCAAAGAAAAAAACCCCATTTTTTACTTTGGATGAAAGTCTTGCTGACTGATTGCAGCACTGCCTGCTGGAGAATGGCTGTTGAGAATAATCCTGGATGCTCGGAAGAGGAAATCATCCAACAATGGCTTAATCAAAGATGAACCTGTAACACAGTAACCCACATCTACTGTTACACACTTACATTATCACTGCAAATGTCAAAAGGTGTTCTATAGCAGGAAAATCACTGAATAGCACCGTATCAACAAAAACCATCCAAATTCATCAAATATTAAAGGTACTATCAGAATTACTCCTTATAGCTCTATAATCACTTCTACAGATGTGTTAGAACATCTTCACGTGTATTGTCCACTGACCAAGTGATTCGTTAGTGCTACGCAGAATTCACACTAATCTAATTATTTTAGAGTAAAAAGGAATGAATACTTACCAACCATTTCCTTCTCTGCCCCACAAAGTGAAAGGAGGGTTTTGATGAGCCTCAAGTGTCCTGCTAACAGGATGTTATCAGCTTCACTGGTCTCACACTCAGCTGTGCGGTTGGGGTCAAAGTTGTCTAGCCAGGTGATCTCATCTTCTAACATGGCAGCTGGGCTGATCTTCAGCTGTTCCATTTCTGATGCTGCAAGAGAAAGAAAACTCACAAAAATTAACAGCTTTAAAAATGAAGAATATAAATACAAAGAATTTCAAAGGGTTTGGTAATGGTCTAGTTTCCCCAACAATGTGTACAAAATACACCTCCCACAAAGGAACTCAGTTCATGTTTCAAAAGGAGTGAGCTGCCTTGCTGTTACTGAACGCCAAGAGCAGTCCATGGCAGGCATTAACACAGGACAGCCAGCACACTGGCAGGTCACATTGAGTTCATGGTGTAGTAACCCCTCCGCGAAGGCAATTCTACATCTTGTCTACAGAAGGAAGACATGCTTGAAAGCTGCCATCAGAATGCTGCGTGTGCCTGTACATACTTACATGTGAGGTCATCCAGTAACTGACATCTCAGGTCAAAATATTCCGTACACTGGGACAAAAGTCTGAAACAGGTACAAATAAAGATTTTATTCAAGCAGTTGCCTTTAAGGCCTGTGTGCTCTGTCCATCCAATTCAAAAGGGCATAGCTAACTAGGTAAGCTGGGGCATTCACACATTGCAGCTTTGAAACAAATTCCTTCCCAACAGCTACTTCTGAGTTTTATGAATAACATTTAATCTTGCTTTCTTCCTTCACTGCGTAACAATTTTAGTTAATCATTATATGATAAAACAATAACACGTTTTAACTTCTCAGTTACTTCTCTATTCAGATTCCTCTAGATAATTGATATTTAGAGGTACTGTTAAATTCAACAACCTTTGGTCAGTCAGGGACAAGTTAACAGGACTGACACCCACAGCCTTTCCATGTGCAACAGGTAACATAAGCAAGGAGCACTGAGGTGAAATCATGAGTCCAGACTTCACTGAAAAGGCTAGAGTCTTTAGGGTTTGTTTCTGATCTACATCTATGCAATACTACCAAATAAATTCAACGTTACTGTCATACATTCCATTGCTTCTATGCCTCATGCAGGATTCCAGCCAGGTTCTGACTGCCATGACCACATTCCTAGAAAGAGCAGGTCTATTTAGCAATTACCACCTCCTGAATGGGAAGACAAATAAGCTGAAACATAAGAGCTCACAGAGAAGAGCTGTACCTTGAGAACTGTGCTGTATTTCCCTTCAATTTACATACTTCTGAAGCTATCTGGTGTGTGACAGGGATGTCTACTTTTAACAGACTTGCAAAGTCCTAATCCCATGTACCTCAGAGCTCCCACAGCACTACTCATTAAAAATGTGATAGATTTGCTTCCTAACGCATCTGACTTACCTCTGGTTGATTCCTCTCATGATGCTGGTTGGTGACCAAAGAGGCAGTTGGGCACCAAGAACAACACTCAGGAGAAACTGGTTTGGCTTTTGTACATCTGGGTGAGCCGACGTGTCTGTCTGACTAAGGGTGTACAACTGGTCACAGGCAACACGACGAATCTGAAACAGTGTCGTTGTCAAACACTAGAAACTGCTCAAAAGTTGCAAAAAATACACTTGTTTTGTTAGAAATTTATTGAAAAGCTTGTGAAAATCAGACACTGAGCTCTGCGCTCGTCAGCCAGGGTTTCTCTATTTCTAGGGATTTAGCAATTCACTTTCATCCCTGAGCTAAAGGCTCTGATGCTTTATTAAACCCAGATTATATATTCAGATAAGGGGGAAAAGATGCAACGACTTCATGCAAAATATGAGATGCAATGACATTAATTAAGCATGACTTGAAAATCTCTAGATTTTACAATATTCAAAATAATCTTAAACCTGAAAATGAATTTTAGGAGGGTTCTGATATTTGGAAGAAATATGCAAGAGTTCAGAAAAGTCCATTGAATCTTACTTGTATCTTTTGAGGTGAAAGTTATTGGGAACTTCCCCTATATGACTAGTTTTACAGAATTTGTCTCATCAAAATGAGATTATTTTCTTTAGACTAGCCACAGCACAGTCCTGTGCACCTCACGGATTAAACAAGCCTGAATAATGTAATACTTCAGCATTTTCTACCAAGACTTCGCTAGATACTGGAATTATTAACAATTATTCAAAGGTTATTCATTCAAATAGAAAAGCCTGTGGGAATATTTGTAATGAACAATTTCATCTTCAGACCATATTAAATGATCAAATTGCACGTGTTGCAGAGTAGACCACTTAAGAAGCTTTCAGGGAAAAGATCCTCACCTCAGCACTTGGTGATCCGAGCAGTATGTCAATGATGAAATCAGCAACACAGGGCAAATTGTAAAAAGATCCTAGAACAGAAGAGTACCAAGTTATTTTTCATAAAATTATAATTTAAGTCAGTTACAGTCTCACATTACAGTACCATAAGACCTCGAGGACATCCCCCCATCACCAATGAAAAGCAGTACCAGCTATTTGCACATTTCCCCATCTCTTTCCCTCACCAGAGACTGGCCCACATTAAAACAGCATTTTCCTTCGCCTCCCACCACCGCTGGTGTTCACACTTCCTGTACACAAAGTTCAAGTACTAAACAGCAGCTATGCAAACAGCAGCACTTTGAGAATCACATACTTCAAAGCCAGTGCAAATATTTATATACTGGCAGTAAGTCAGCTTTCCCAAAACATTTCACTAAGGCACAGCCCTACCTGCCACCAGCTCTTCAGTCCTGCAAAAGTTAAAAAACTTGTATTTTTTAATGGAACATCTTAAAACTTGAGTTGTCCCAGCTTACAAAGCTCCAAGTTTTTCATGACTTTTTTTTTGTACTTGTCTGACTCCAAAAGCCTTCCTACATCCTACTTAGATTCCAAATAGTGAGTAGTCCAATTTTCTTTCATACCTAGTTGCTGACTGCGTAGCTGAAGGCAGGTTACCAAGAGAGACAAGGCTTCTCCAGCAATCAGAGCATCTTTGGTGGACACGGACTGCTGTCTCACACAGATACCAGCGTGCAGCGCAGTTGGCTCTCCTTCGCTTCCCGAACTGCAATTACTTCCTGCATTAAGAATTGAACAACCGTTGTAATGAATTTCATTTTTCAGATGTTTTCAGCTTCTGGCCAGGTCTCTGCAATTTAAAAAGCTTCTCCAAATGCCACGTCTCCAAATGCCACATGAATGTACAGCGTTTTGCTCAGATTTGTGTAATGCAAGCATGTAAATATCCTGAGTTGGAAGGGACCCAAGAGGATCATCGAATCCAACTGCAATGTACTCCAATTGAAGCTTTAGAAGTATTCAATTAAGAACAAACCAAAGGCTTTCTTTTGTGTCTCTAAAGCAATCTGTTAACCTACCCGAGCTGCTAAGTCTGTTTCGAATCCCAGCGGGAAACAAAGTGTTGCTCTCTTTTATTGGCTGACTGCTTCCCACGAGGTCCAGTCGTCCTGCAGCAGCAGCCCAGGAGAGCCGCATGAAGCAAGCCACTGTGGAAGTGAAGTCATTCACCTCCATAGTCTGAAGGAACAGGAAACAGCAGTTACTTCTGCGATACTCAACAGCCTTTCTTAGTCACAGGGATAAGAGGAACATGTCTTCTGGATTGCATCGAATCGACATTTGGATTTGTTTCCTCTCTCTCTTCTAGAAGCAGACTCAGAGATACAAGTGTCGTCTTGTTCCCAAGGAGAGATCAGTATCACTCCCTTAATAGGAAGTAGTTTGGTTTTAAATTCTCCACTCGAGTAGATACCCTTTTGCTCCATCTGATTTCAATCGTATCAATCCGTTTGGGAAGCACTGCTCAAGAACCTAACATAGTGTACTCGTTACATTAGCTCTGAAGTTTCTTTTGACTGGACTCCACTTTCAAATGGGTTGAGATGTTGTCAGATTAAATTGTTTTAGTAAATAGCTAGTCTCAGACTGACTACACCGACATGTCTATAAAGGGGAAAATAGCATTTTCTTAAAGTGTTGAAAAATAAAAATTTCCTTTTTTCCCAGGGTACCATCAAGCAAATGTAATTTTTAATGAGCTATTTAAAACAAAAATCTTGCCCAAAATTTCTAATTCAAAGAAATATGGACCATAAGCTCCAAGCTCAAGCAGGAACCTTCTATTCACAGAAAATTAACAGTAGGATCTTAGAGTTAAGTGCGACTGAAGATAAATCACAAGTAAGATTTCTGTGTAGATCTATTTCTGGTAAGCACTTTTGGGGTACTGCTTCCCTTTGTACTGCCAAAATAACTTCTGAGACTACGTTAAAATTCAGATCAAGATCGGGAAGAGAATGACAGTCAGAATTTTCAGAGGCTTTTATATGGAGCCTGGGCAAGAACCTGTATAAAAGGTAGACTTTTGATTAAAAATCCAGGAGTTACACAGCTGTCATTGGAGATGACACGGCTACACCACCATAAATCATCAAACACTTCCTTACTTGTATGGCAACTCTCGCTGCAGGTATGATTTCTTCTACCCTAATGGAGGATCTATCAGACACAGAGAGCTGTCGGTAGGATGACTTCTCAGGTGTTCCACAAATGGACATCTGCCTACTTGCTTGTCGGCTGACATTACGGAAGGGGCGTGAGGACAATGCTTCTACCCCATCTTTAATGAAATCCTCATCCAGTAAGGTAGGCATTGTCTGGCCAACAAGCAAGAACCTACATTCACAGAGCAAAAATGTCAGGCCACAGCAAGCGAATGAAACAGAACTCAAAGTACCAACTCATCTTAAATATTACAAGCTGCAGCCTAAAAGCCAAGCAAGCAGCACTTTCTCTAATGAAAGGCAATTACATACCTTGCAAGTTGCAGGCAGATGGAATAGACTCCCTGTCTTGTTTCGTAGTCTACTTCTGATGGGATGGAATCTCTCTGCATCACATTCACCACCAAACTTGAAAACAAGAAGACAGATGTTGTTTGAAAATGTTTTACATTACGAGAGAGCTGAAATTAATTTATCTCTATCCTTCCCCCCTCCTATTCAGTCAGCTGAGTGTCAAAACTGCCGAACCGATGTCTTTGGAGACAAATGTTCCCATTTTCCTCTCCTATATCTACAGATAGAAGCTTTCTGCTCCTGCTGGAAAATGCTTCAGGATCTATGGGGTGGGAGTCAATAGAATTATTAAGAGCAGCATATACTTGATAAATCTAACACAAGGAGGACTGCTGGGTCTTCCAAAGCCTGGACTCTTGTCTGTTGTGCCTCAACTCTTATCTGAAGGGTCTGAATTTTGGAGACTGTAAAACTTAACTTGGTTCCTGCTGCACGATCTGTGCTTTGACTGCTTACAATGTCCACTGGTATCTATGCAGGACATAGTGTAATGTACTTAAATATGACAAACACTTAACTGCTAGCTATCCAAATATCCACTACCTTGAGTAAATAAAAGCCACGCTTCACAAGCTTATCTGTGCCTATTTCAGGGTTTAACAACATGTACTCTGTTACATTAATACGGTAGCTACAGTAGCTTTTCAGACACTGGCTAATGAAAAACAGCTTTGTTTTTTCTTTTTCTCTCTGAAAAAGAAGCTGACAGGTGTAGTAGCGTGCTACAGTGTGCTAATCAAACCACGCACAACTGCTAACTAAATGAAGTGTTAATAAATTGAGTCCAGATTTTGAAATCTAACCTCAAACCTCCTGCTCTGAGGAAGTTTTCACAGAAAGACTTGGCACAGTTTCTTGCCATTTCATCGTCTGCAGTTGGCATCAGCTTGGAGCTCAGCACCTAAAATAAATGAATAAATAAGCATGCACACACCACCACCCCCTTTAGCATTCTTTATCTGCTGAAGGTTAGAAGTATAACAGAAAAAAATCCACTACAAATGAAGTAATTAACAATACACTTACACAAAGGTGTAGTCAGTAAAGAGAACTTGCATTAAAAATATCCAGGACAACTACGACTGCTACAGATATTTCTTCTGTATCAAAGGACATTTTTTTCCCCTCAAAGCAGTTTACTTGTTAAGGGAAAGGATAAAGTGCATAATCTAGCACGTGAAATGTCTTCAGATTTAGCTGGTGCTCCTTAAGAGCCCAAATCCTCCTCCTTTCTAGATTTTCAGTTGACAGTATCCCATAAAACACCCTACAGATGGCTCACTTATTGATTCACACCTTCTGAAACATAACCATATAGCTTTTTTTTTTTTTTTGGTAAAAGATGGTCCAGGTAATTCTATGGGCCTTATGAACAGCATCACTGTATCATTCCTCCTGTTTTAGATTGGACACCGAAGTTCACAGAATGCAATTACACGCAGAAATATGGCCATAAGGAAGTCTGCGGTCACTGTGGGTTAGATCTCATGTGCATTTATAATTAGTTTCACTTCACATAAAGAAAAAATAACACACACAAACAAAAACCCCAGCCCCTCCCAAAACCCCAGAAAACCCCCAGAAATTATTTACTTTCTCAAAGTCTTTGGCGTGTACCGCCAGCAACGCTGCATATGGGAAAAGAAAAAACATCTTTTCCAGGTTCACAGGTCAGAAGAATGGCTTACAGAGTTCCAGGCATGGAATCTTATTGTAACACTGCATGATACAACCCTGAACATCTGCAACATTTAATTGTCATCTCTTTCATATGCTCTGCAACTTTCCTGTGCACATTTTTTCACAACGCAGTTCAGAAAGGTTCCTGTATTTTCAAGATCACCAGCTGAGGGGATAAAAAAAGCTCATCATCCTTTTCCTGACAGAAACCACCTTCCTATTGGCTTGACTGGACTTGAGGAAATCAACTCCTATAATCTACACATCTAATCCAATTTACTACTTGTCATCCCTTGCCAGAAAATCAAGCAATTTATTACTTGCTTTTATAATTTTTTATATTTTTTTCTAGCAAAGAAGCAGCAGAGAATTGTCTTGTCATACTGTAACACAGCTTGCCAGTTCTACAAGATACCCTTGCTGTGATACGCTAAGCCATTTGCTTTCAGCTGTAGAACTTGTCAACATATTTCAAAGACGCCATCAAATATCTTTCATATTTCCAGCTGCACAGAAACAGGGGGATCCTAATGCTGAGGTGTGATGACAGCGCAGGAAGATGAAGACTGCAGAAACCCAAAGGAAAGCAACTACAGGACAATATCTACTGTAATCTTGGCACACACTGGGAATGAAAGAGAATAATTTTGTCCACTGTTTTTGAAGCTGCTGGCAATTGGTCCTCCAACTTGAGTTGTTCAAATCATGTTTGTCATGAGTCCTTTATAAACAGTAAGACCTGGGAACAGGACCAGAAACTGTCCAGGTTCCTAGAATGTGCAGATTACAGGGTCCTAACAATGATACCAGCTGACCTGTCTTAGACTTTCTAAAATCCACGCACTGAACACTCGGAAAGAACCTTTCTACAGGATCCAATCCAGTGTTTTGGCTCAAGAACTTACTCAGGAGAATAATTAGGGGTAAAAAAATTATACGTATTCCACTCACTTTACTTGCACAGCTAAAACAGGCCAGAAGCTTCTGAGTAAAAGCCCTGCACATTGGGATAGGGAAAATTCTTCACAGATGAATGCTTCTCAAAAATATTCCTCCTTAGACTCTACAGACAGAATATGGTAGACTTATGTAGAAGGGAAGTTAAAATTCTTTTTCTTTCAAATTGAATTGAGCAAAACTAAATCAAACTAAACAACAGCTCCTATTCACTTTTGAAACAGCCAGGTACTAAAAATGATGTATTCTGAGTTTCTGCAGATTTAAGCAGGAATTTTACTTAAAGAGTAAGGACTTTGATGTTTCTCTGCTCCTTTCCACTCACTTCAGAATACCCCTTCCACCTTGCAAATCACAAAAAGAGGGGCCTGACTTCACACTGAAGTCTCTTAAAGGACAACTTTTAATCACTTTTGTTCTGTGTAGTATTTATCACATAAAAGCAGATTATGACATGACAGTTGCATTTTGCACAATGACCTTGTCATGGTGGAATCTTGCCCAAGAAACACAGAACTACGTGAACCTCAGTGCTCAGAAACACAAGTAGAAAGAAGTAAATCTGTTTTCTTACCTCTAAATTGTAGAGCACTCTGAAGGTGGACATGCCTGGAGCAAAAGATCTGAAAAGACTTTCTAGTATTGAACTAGCGCTGGGTTGGTGTTGGTGTTTTGAAGACAAGGACGGTGATTTTGAAGACTGAGAACTTGATTCTGATAGCAGTGTCTTCTAGGAGGAAAAAGGCCCAGAAGAAATACTTAGAGACTAGCTCATTTTATTGTAATTGGAAATACCCTTCCTATAATCCCTATAATAATCCTCTCACCTCCAGCTGCTTGGAAATAAGTCAACAATTGTTAACATGAGTGGTTTCAAGCCCTTCACAGATTATAATCTGACAGGGAATTTAAGAAATCTGGCAGTGAAATCCTTTTTCTTTAGATCACCAAGATAAATTACTGTTTAATGCATACCTTCCTTCCTAAGGAATCAAGTTGATCAAGAGCCTCCTGAATAGCTGGGTCAGTGGGAATCAAGAGCAGGAGTTTCCTCACCCGCAGCGTTATCCTGAAAAGTTATCAGAAGTTACTTGAGCAAAACAGGGCTGAGCCAAACTGTGGCCTGGAGGATGCCTACACTGAAATAAGCAGCTATTCAAACTTCGTACTAAGAACATTTCTTCTATATTTAATAACCATTTGGTTTCCTTACCTTGGCTCTTCTAGATTGGCAAGCTGGTAAAGCATATCAAACACATTACACACAAGAGCCATGACTACTCCAGGGAGGGATTTCTCCTGAAAATTTAAACAGAAATACAAAGGTCTTTTTCTCCTCTCTGTTTCCAGTAATTTAAGAGAGCTCTATTAATTACTGAAGCAACTGCCCGGCCTGTAGAAATCCCAGCTATTTTCCAGACTGAGACGACATTTCAATTTTTACATTACCCCATTTCTCTTTTAAGAATCAATTTTTGAAGTCAACTGTTGGTTATGGTTGACATATAAAGCTGACCAGGAGTGGTCTGAACATGCTAGTTGATGCTTCTTAGTTTATTTTCATACTGCAGCTTTATCAATAGTGGAAATCCAGAATCCTCTCCCCCTGACAAATATACAATCTCAAAATTAAATCATATGGGTCTTGTTTGTTTAGAAGACCCTGCAGAGATTAACAAACACCAAGCAAGCTACAAGAAGTGGCGTAAAACAGATTATAAAACCCAATCTGCATGCATAAGGCAATTGTGTATTTAAATGCTTTGTTTCAATTGCAGTTTGAAAGCAAAACTAGACTACTACAGACTGGGTACTCAAGCTGGTGTGAGCAGCTTCTGCCTCATCTTACTGCACCTCTTCCACCCCAGCTGTGCCTCCACCAACTATTCCCCGTCCAAGAAAAACCTGGGGGAAGGTTTCAGGCTATTATGCTGTACCTGTTCCATTGCATAGGATGAACTAAACACACTGCTGCTGTTGCTGGAACTGGTTGAGGAATCTGCAGAGCTCCCTGATGGAGTCCCGCTTCCTGATGTTTTTACTGTGAGAACTTGCTCATCAGAGAAGCCCAGCTGGTGGAGTAGTTTCTGATCTTTGTTTACAGTTAGCTGCAAGAAAATATTTATAATTTAGTTCTAGAAAAGAGACTCAATTTCATTAAGAATGAGAATTCTTCATAGTTCACATACCAGGCTGTCATTGGCAAATATCTGTATATTTTCCACAGGCGAATTCAACATCTTTGCTATCTTCCACCTGACGCTCCACACAGTTTCATTGCTATGAGCCTGTAAAATTAAACAACACTGGTTCATTAAGTCTGCTCAAGCAGTGAATTCCAAAAGAAAAAGAAGCGTTCATTTAAAATCTTCCTGCTCCGCTGCAGGGTGGCAAAGGTGCTGTCCACAAAAGAGACTGACAGGGTAGGACAGCAGTAGAAATGCTCCATCACTGACAGTAAGCAAACAACTTTTTCCCACCCTGGAATGATGAGCAAAACACATTTAGCCTACAGACACTTCTATTCCAGTAGTCTTATACACACTTCTGATATTTTCAAATAGAGTTTTCAAGTTGACTGGAGACCTTAAAATGAGCTTACTCTGTTCAGTCCAGGCATTGAAACACCCACGAGTAGCTGTGTGATCAACACCACATGACACACACAACCTGTGCACATACCTCTATGGTGAAGGTATCTTTGGTAGACTCGTAGGTAACATTAAGTGTTAAAAGATGTCCGTGGAAAGAGGCACCATGAGGTAGAATGGTTCGGGGAACAGAGTAGAGGTCCTACAGGAAGAGAAGGATGACAATAAATACCACCCTTGAAAGCAAAGACATTTCTGTGATGGTATGTACCAAAGTTACTAGAGTTGCAGAGGTTTAAATAAGTTTTACTATTTGTAATAATATCAGAAATTGTGTTCTTAGCCTTGCCTAGTAAGAAGTCACATCTTACCTCTATAGTTATCACATAACGCTCTGCCAACAGCAGCAGTCTCTCAATTATTACAAGTTTAGTTGACCTAGAGATAAACATTGAAAAGAAGAGTAAATTGTCTCAGAGGTTAATTTTCAATGCCCAGGGGTAACTACCATGAATTAGGTATTTTCAAATATAACTCCTTAAACGTGGAGTTAGTGCTGTTGAGATTAAGTAGGAAAACAAGCCTAGAAGCTTGTGTGGCTGCTTGAGATGCAGCCAGCTTCAGAAGAAGTTTCAGGTTTCTAAAGGTCCCACCCTGTGCTCATACACAGTAATGTATAAATTAAGCTAGAGGATGAAAAACCATCCTTTTCTCTCCCAACTAAACAAAACACAAAAAAGAACCAAAACCAAACCCCACTGCCCCAGAAATATTACAGGGCTAATAGGCTAGTAATAGTCTGTGGGGTTTTGAGGTTTTTGTTGTTGTTGTTGGTTGGTTTTGTGTTTTTTTGTGCTGTAGGAGGGAGGGGTGTTGAGGTTTTTTGTTTGTTAAAAAAAAAAAGCACAAGCAAAACAGACAAGTTTTTCAAAGTCTCTTTGGAACTGAAATTGAACTTTAATTGGAATATTCAATTGAAAAACCACCAGAATATACATCAACTGAGAATTTTAATAAAAAATTTAAATCAAATTCATGTGGGAAGCATCTGGAAACAAACATCTACTGTCATATTTACTCTGTCAAAGGCAGGCTTACCTGTAAGGAGACTGAACTGATGTTGCTACTGTAGGCATAGCAGTTGCTGTAAGCATTTTTGTAGCTCTTGTAACAGCATGTGTTAATGTCGGACCACCGAGCGCAGAACTGGCTGCCTGGAATACAAAGCACAGTATTAAGTGCTGGTTTGCCTGGACAATTGTTGTGTCCTGGAGAGCTAAGAGGACAAGAAATACCGTGGAAATAATTTTTCTTTAAACAGAATTATCATAGTCAATTATTCTAAGACACAAAACTGAAAAAGGATGTAGGTACAAGAACAATGAAAATCTCCTTTACCTCTAATCGCGTGTAGCAATCAGCAATGAATTTCTTGTGCAGTGATACTGAATCCTAGAGAGAAAATGTACAAAATGAATTTGAAATGAAACCAGAATCACAGGAATTACTCATAAACAGAGAGACCAAACTACACATTTTTAGCACGTAGCATATCAAGGCTCTATGGATGTCAATGCACTTTCATGCCTACCTTTTTCAGCCTAGGAGTTAGATTAATATAGCTGTAATTTATTATCAACTGAATAGCTTCATTGGCAATTTCTTCATCAGGTGACTCCATTGCAATCTTCCAAATGAAATCCATTCCTATTAATTCCAGCTTCTCTACACTCTATGCAAAAAAGAACACCAACAGTAAAATATGACTGGATTTCTTACACAATAGTGAGTTGAACCACAGGAACAAACCAATCTTACACCTGCTGGAAAAGCATCTTCTGATTGAATTGAAGAATTTTCTTTGCCAACATTCTGCCAAGCTTAGGCAAAGTGAAATCAATAGCTGCAGATTTAGGTATTTATACTAGAAAATTATTTACAGGTGGATAAACAAGTTCTAAAGAACACCCTCAGTCAAGCCAACCGCAAAATTAAAATCTTCAAAAGCAGGGAGAAATTTACTTGGGAATGGAATTTGTTTCACAAAAGGTCAACATGGTAACTAACCACATAATAAACCACCACAAAAGCTACTATGATGCTTGGCAAAAAATTATGCATTTGAAGCCAATGAACTCTCTGTGATAAAGATCTAAAATGCTTATGGAAAACTATTTAACATATAACCATTAAACAAAAAAAAAAACCCTGAAGGGTAGTAGAGCTAAAAATAATGGTAGGTTAGAATTGGAATATAAGCCTGAATCTCTTGTCAAGAAAAATAAAGGAATATTTCCCTGCTAGGGAGAAGCAAAAAATACACACTAAAATTCATGGCTATTAATTAAAAAGTTCTCCACCTGTTTGTCCACTTGTTTGAGAGGCTACATATCAGCTTTCAGCTACAAATTGCTGAATTTTAGCTGTTGTAATTGTGGATAGCTTCAGAACTTAAAGTTAAAGCCAGGTGGATGATCTGCATGTTAATACAAACACGACCCTGTCAAATAGTTGCTAAAAAGAGTCCTTGTCTCTCCTCCTCCCACCCCCAAGATGCCATAGGTAGGGTAAGAGAACGAACTTGCCAGAAGACTCACCAATTGAGTTCCCTGTCTCTTTAGGCGATGGTCACACAGGTTCACATTTTCAAAGAAAGTCTTAAATAAGCTAAAACCTTAAAAGGGGAAAAAAAAGGGGCAAGGTTTTTATTCAGGTCAGGCTAAGCTTCTATGCTTTTTTGAAAAAAAAAAAAGAAGATATCACATACAGCAGATGACCTTTTCCCTCTACAACTATTAAAAGTCAAAGTGATAGAAAAAGATCTCTATTGCATTGATTTACAGAACTTTTTGCATATTTAATTTGAAGGCTTAGGAAGCAAATTCCTGGTATATATTTCAAAAGCAAATCTGTTGACCAAAGCCATTTTCTTACCATTCATAGTAATTTCATATGACTCCAGTTTAAGAATTTTCTCTTTGAAGAGCTGTTGCTGTACATCGCTCTCTAGGTCATGCTGTCCTTTTGTGAACCACTCAAAGCACATCTGTGAACAAAAGGCAGATGTATTTTTACCCCATTGTCATGGCAAATATTTTAGTTCTGTACAGCATTGGCAAACTATGTCAGATACTACAGTAACTCAACTTACACAAGTTTTATCTACAGTAAGAGCTCCAAAATCTAATCTCCTAGTAAGCTCAGATATCATGCAGGTTGTATTGCAGCATTAAGACACTTCATTTTCACAGACATCTCTCACCCAAATAATGCTGAATGTCTCTTTTATTACTCTGAAAACTTGCACATAGCCCTTTTCAAATCAGGATCTGTAAACCTGCAAATAATCTTCTAGTCAACGTTCCTCCTTCAATCAAGTTTAATGTTAAAGGATCATCCTAGTCATAAGTGAACATGTAACAGTGCCTCCATTAGCTTACACAAAGCTCATCAATGCATTATTAGTTTGCGTTTGCTACTTGTGTTTCACACGTCTCCACAAACACACATGTATTCATGACCTGTTAAGATTCGCTCTGCAATCACAGACATCAACTTCTCAAGATTTTCTTACCTCTCGATCTAACTCACAAACATCCTGGCCAGTTACAAGGCATTCCCAGATCTCCCGGGCACGATTCCAGCCCAAATAAAGGGTGGCTTCTTGCAGAAAAAACGCCAAAAATTTTAGATGTGCCTCCAAATACTGAAAAAGAAGAAACAAAAACTCAAGCTTAAGACTTTTCTTATTGGAACAAGAGCTCTGAGCATTCTTTTTATTTTTTTACAGAGTTAGTTGTCAAATAACAGTACACTTTACAAAGCCTGGAAAACAGAAATAATTTCCGCAGTGAGATTTATTTCTATTTTACGCAATTTTTAACACTACTTTTTGAGTACCTTTCTAAAAAGGAACATTGAATTCTCCTTGGATTTGCTATTACTTTTCTGATACTATTTGACACCAGTTACCAAGTCACAACTAGTGTGAAAATAATTATCAAAGCTTCAGCAACAAACTGTTGGAAGCTCTCTTCAGCTTCCATGTCCTAACTAGTGAACCTGTTTCATGTTTCAAGAGCCTCACACCAAGTTAAAGGTATAGTCTCTACCAGGGTAGCTGAACTGAAGCTGTTGGAGAAACTGGAAGCTTGGAGACAGGCGGTCCTGGGGCAGGGAGATCTAGCTCTTGACCAGTTAAAGACTTTGCTAAGAAAGCTGCACATGGTGATGTTTGCCCACTTTCACTCTATAATACAACGACAAGGCTACAGCAACCCCTAGTAGGTGTCAGAACTAAAATGAAAATGAGTGTAATGATTCACCAGAGAGAACAAACATACCAGTGAATTCAAAGAATGAAATGTCACCCGATCTTAGGTACTTGATCAGTGATACATTGCATGTTTTCTAAAAGCTACAGTACTAAGAAATTCAGGGTTCGTACCTCCCGGTAAGTGTATCGGCCATCCACTAATGTTGCTCCAACAAGCCCTCCTGGACCAGCCACAGATGCAGCCAAGCGGTGGCACGATATTAAGCTTCCTGTCACCAATTTCACTATTTCAAAGTTTTTCTTTAAATCTTGAATAATGCTCTTGGCAAAAGAACAAAAAAAAATTAAAAAGAGGTTAAAGAAATGCACAAACAGGCACATGCACACAGCACTCTGCTCTTCTACAGACACGTGTCTCTTACCAGGAGGAGTGACATTCCCCCTTCACCAGTCAGTTGTATCCCTTCCGAGCACCCAAAGCCCCCTGACATCAGTGTTTTCAGCATGTGCTGAAATACACGTGCTGCAGACTGCAAACAAAGTCCCACACTTCCACTCAGCTGCTGTGTCACATGTGACTTGCTGGTATTTTAGGCTGTTTTCCAAGAGTCAATGCAAATAGAAAGCAGCTGGTCTAAACATTAGCCATTGTTCATGCCTGTTAATTATTCTACAAAAAGCTGAGAATAAAATAAACTACTCCTGACACAGCAAACAGATTTATACATATATATACACACACGCACACGCAAGTGGACAGCATGAAACACAGCATCTCTACTCGCAACAGTTTGCTTAAGCTACATCATTAAACAGTACTTGTCAAAAGGGTTTTTTTACTTTGTTTTTTCCCCCCCTCACTTCTAAATTCAAACTTCCATGTTCTACAGAAGCAGAGCCACACAGACATAAGGGATTCAAAGATCATCTCAACATATATTCTTACCTTGTCTTGCTTTTGGTAAGTTTGCTTAATAAATGACCGTGTGATTTCATGGAGCTGACGTAATGCTGGCACCACCCACACAAACTGAGGATTATTGTGCTGGGACGACTAGTAGTAGGAAAGGTAAAAACAATTACACATGTGTACACGCTCAACAACAGATTCACTTTCCTCTTAGATTCCTAGAAGCCAAATGATTTCTATTAATGCTGCTGTTTCAAAAACACAGCTACTAGCTCTGAAGGCTTCAGTTACTTGCCCTTGGTTTCCTTCCAAACACTCTCAAGGTGTCCTTCTTCGCTTTCTGCAAGATGCCCTTTGACACACACATATGCCATTTTACTATCCCTATTAAACCCAAAGTACCACCTCCTTGCTAGAGAACATGCAAATTAAGTAGACAAAAAGGACTCAGTTGCACCAGGGAGAGAAGATAACCACCACCTTCCTCAATTTTGGGAGATTAAGCAGGCCTGTTAGGGCATAAAAGGGCAAATCCAGTCAAATGATGTTACTAAAGCAAGAGTAATAGAACCTGAAATGCTACTGAGAGTTAAGAGACAAGGAGAAATTTCTGATTGGTGCTGCAAGAAGCCCTCTGATAGGAAGCAAAGGATACTTAAGCTGCATTTTGAAAGAGATCCTACAAAGAATGACCCTCCTACCTCATTGTTAGAACTGCTCATCACTTTTCTGGGAGGCTTCATTTTCTGTAAAGTTTGACCACACAAACCAGGACTGAGGTTGCTTGTTCAGAGAAGTGATGTTTGGTTTAAATACTGACAACAACCAATACCACCTACACACTTAGAGAGATTAAAGTGACCTGCCCCAAAGAGAGAGCTCTACTGAAGACTCCCTTATGTATTGAATGCTGCATTAATATTACATTCCCTCCCAGTTTATGCCTTCATTTCCCCTAGTGAAGGGAAATAAGAAAATGATGTCTGCTGTATGGTCACCCCAATCCCTTCCAGCCTACAGCTAGAATTACAGCTTTCTGTTAGTGTTCCCACTGCGGCATCTCTGTAAAGGCCCTTGCCAGAATGTAATTAAAGAGAATGAAAGAATAGGAAAGTACAAGAGAGATCCAAAAGAAAAAAACTGCAAGTCTCACAGACATTGAGAACCCGAAGTTTGAAATCCATACTCATAAACACACACAGAAAAAAAGTGTGATCAATATCAAGAAGCAACATACTATGCCTCCTAAACAACTAAAAATCCTCTACAGATGCTGCAACACAGACAAAACCTGATTTATCATGAAGGAAATGAATAAAAAAAGTACAAGCCTTTATTTATTTATAGCATACTTCAGACTGAAGAAAAAAAAAGACAGGAGCATTCCTGCAGACCTCATGAAAACCTGCCTGCTACGTGAGCAGTGGAGGATAGAAAATATATGCAGTCTTTTAAGCCATGCACATCTCTGCTGCTGCCAGTGAACATCTCAGCGCAGGCAGCTGCTGGAATGGCTTCTTTATGTTAGATGAAAAAAGTTTTAATTATTTTATTAAAATACAAATTTAAATATGGATTTGCATTTTGAGACTTAACGGTCATGCCAAAACACATGCTTAACTCAAAGAAAACTCATCCAGGCTTTCACATGAAAGGGACAGTTAAAATACTGACATACCTTTATAGTGGTTCCATTTGCAAATTCTAACCTTGGGCCCATCCTGGTAGTTTCCCATAAACTGATCACTCCTTGTGCTGAAAATTTGCTTAAAACAAAGGCAAGAGACTTACTATGAGTCTCATGGTCAACAAACCGGCTCACACAAAGCCTACCCCTCTTGTGGACTCCCCAAGGTAAGAACTTACAGATGGGACACACAATTTGTGCATCTTGAGAGCAAGGGCAACATCAAGGCTCGGTAACATTTCATTTTGGTAAAGATAAAATAATAAACCAACCCTCTTAATATCCTCTATGCATTTGATGATGTAGTTTCTTTTGATTGCCTCTTTCACTGCATAGGCATCACTGAGGATTGTTAGATGTTCCTCCAAGGCCTGCTGGATAAGACTACATGGTAATGTTGGAAGATGCGCCAGTTCCCAAAGCACCTCCAGAACCTAGAGGAAGAAGTGCAAGATTAGTCAGGATCTAGGAAGTACAGAGACCTTACGTTGCAACCCTATGTTTAACAAAGAAAAAAACCAAACCAAAACAATTCACATGCCTTTCCAGTGGTTGCCTCCACCCGTGCTTCTCGACCAATGCGTCCTATCAGGCTCAACAGCTTCTGTCTCACTCTATCGCTCTCTGTCTCCCAGCTCTGTATAGGAAAGAAATAACATTCACTATTAAAGCAGCAAGCACTGTCCATCTATTAAGTCTCAAGTGAACACAAAAAATATAATTTACAAACAAGCATGTCAAAATACAACATTATCAAAATACAAACAAGCATGTTTTCACCATGCGTATTTCCTTATTTTTGTTATTGGGAGTTACAGTAATAATTTGCCCAACTCATTCAAACAAACTATGAGAGATTAACTATAATAATAAAATCTCACTCTGAGTACCTTAGCCCTGTCTGTATAACATACTTAAAATCCAGGTCAATTAGCAATACACTAGCAGATCAGGCTTTTGGGTTAACACAGATCAATATAAAAAAAAAAATTTCTATAGCCAATTTTATATTTATATATAAAAGTATTCAAGGCATTTTCCTTTTGGTAGGCTGGCTGCAGAGTACATCTCATCAATTCCCTTCTTAAGAAGTATAAATTCATGTGAAAACATACCTTTTGGATTAGAACAAATAAATGATTGAGCTGATCAGAGCTAAACTTCACAGCGGCTGCAGCAATAATGGTATGTATGTTTTCAATCACTGTAGAGGATTGTCCTGACTGAAAAGAGGAAGGAGGAGAACACAAGAAGGTTGGTCTTTATGCCAAATAAAATAGATAAAAATCTTCATGTGAGCATTATCCTAACATTCATACTAATGAGAAAGAATAAAAGCTTTCGACATAGAATCATTAAGGTTGGAAAAGACCTCAAAGACCATCAAAAGTCCAACCATCAACCCAACACTGCCATGACCATGGCACCATGTCCTCAAGTGCCACATCTACATGTTTTTTTTAAACACCTCCAGGGATGGTGACTCCACCTCTTCCCTGGGCAGCCTGTTCCAATGCTTGACATGTTAGAAATTCAGTGTAAGAATAACTGTCTCCACTCCTTATTCCACTGGCAGAGAGGTCTTTGGAAGTAATTCTGAAGCAGGAAAGAACAAGTTTCTCTGCCATTATTATAGCAGCTTCCAGATGCTGCAGTGACACATACCGCAGTGAGGTGCGGTGCCAGCAACACAAACATCACCATTTTTATTGCTTGGTTATCCCTGGGCGTGGGGTGCTCCTTCCCTGACACTCTTTAAGGTTTTACTCAAAAGCGAGCAGTACAAAATCTCCTCCCACACTGATGGGAGCACCATGGTAACAACAGCCAGAAGCGTGGAAGAAGTATTGCATTGTGTTAAAGAATAAAAGTGAGGGAGCCAGACTCCTACTTCAGCGTGCAAGGCTTGCTACCATGCCCGCGCATGCTGCAGATCCGACAGCATCCAGAGAGTTTAGTCTAAAACTTAACATTTGGGCAAAGAAGAAAACCATTTCCTGAAACTGAAGATTATTCCTCTGGTCAAAGTTTCCATGTGTCATTTGCATTAAAGAGTCAAATCACCTTTTCTACACAGCATTAGGTTGAAGGTACATGCAGGGAATGCAAAAGGATGACTTGTCAGCCAATTATATGCATGTACAGGAAGTTAAACAGGAATTCATACAGTCTGAGTTTAAAGTCACACTGTGAGCTGCATTCAAATTTACACCTCCAGCCACGAAAATGAGTATCCTTTGACATAGTCTTTAGTCTAGACGTGCTCCTTCCCTGACACTTTAGGCTGACAACCTCTTATTCCAAGTATTTTTGCAAGCTCCTTAACAGTTGTTGAAAAGAACTGAACTTAATCATAAAACATGAAATAACATCTGCGTCACAAGAAATTGCCAGAACACTTGATTTTAAATGGTAAAGGAAGAAGTAGAAGAAAGACTTTGCATTAATTGCACTGTTAAAATCTCAACACCTCCAATTCGCAATCAAGCGATGCATAGATTATAAACCAAAAAAACCCACCACTAGAGCCTCTGCTTTTCTAACACAGTCTAAAAGCACCTGCCTAGTCTTGGTTGCTTACCTGAATTCTCCAAATTTTAGTGAGCTCATCTAAAGATAATTTACTGCCCAGCAGTTCAATAATTCCCTTTATACGATCACAGTATTGCGCTTGGTCTATATTACCTATCAAACAAAAAAGGCATCTAAATGAATATATTTAAAACAGTATTAGATATATTAAATGCATAAGAATAAATAAGTTTTTAATAGGGAGAAGAACAAAAGTTATCTTCATTTGAAAATCCTTTCTTTACTGTTACAGACAAATTATCAGTTCAAAGAAAAAGAAAAGGGTCCTTTCAGTTTTATTTTGGTTTACTCCATACATGTGATAGCAGTTCATACATATAGGGCCTTGGAAAAAACCCTCAAAAACTCTCTTCTCTCTCTTCTAGGGGCTAACAATATACAAAGATAAACTGAGAGTAAAAACCCCCAGTAGAGCACAACACATCTGCACAGATGTCAAGAGGACTTATGACAGCAGCAGAATGTGACGTTTTCTTTATTTTGAAGACAAGAAAAGCCTTGAACTCCTTTGTTAATAGTGTTCCATTACGATGTATAAAAGGGATAGATGAAAATTTTGAATTTAAGACATTCAAAGCACATGCCAAAAGTCTTTGTGAAAGCGCTTACCTTCTAGAGCGATGGACAGGACAGAATTTTCTACCAGCCAGTTTAGTAATCGGTCTGTATCTATTGCATTCTTCACTGACTTGGACACAGTGCTGTCTTCTATTAATTTCGTTACCTAGAAATTGCAAAACGTGAGATTCTCACAATGATTCCCACATGCATTACACACGCACACCATGAAATCTATTCAAAAGGCACACTGTGAAGCTGAAGTGTGAATCCTGAAATATTTTGAGCATAAGAGGTTTTTCCTTTTTTTGTTTGGTTGGCTTGGAGGGTTTTTTGTTTGGTTGGTTTTTGCTTGTTTTGTGGTTTTTGTTTGTTTTGGTTTTGAATAAGCTGTTTAAAGGCAAACTCCTAACCAGAAACAGCTCCTTGCCATCAGTCTCTGACACAGTAGATAATTATTCCCAGCGTTACACAGAAAAGCTGGTCTGTGCTGCCAGGTTTATTTCTACAGATATACTGAAGTAGGTTATCTCAGGCTTCTGCTCGCTACACTCAAATCAGCATCCTATTTTTAATCCAATGTGGAACCAATAGAGGCTTCTCACTCTAGGGAGAAAGCGTACATTTCTGCTAAAGCCTTCAAAAACCACACTTTAATAACTTCAGCAAGGATACACTGCATTTATGATGAAGAACCAAACAGCCATGAGGTTTAACATCTTAACTTTCTCATAAATAAAGAAGCAAAAAGCTCAAAAGAGGGACTCTGAAACACCTTCTACGATCTGCACATTAAAATAATGCTTTTTCTTTTTTGGACACTGAAGTTGTGCAAGTTCTGAAAGGAAGAGATGAACGAACACCTCTGTACTTAAACCACAACTTCCATCAAAAATAAACTCTCCTTTCTACTTAGATACACGTTTCTATCACCAAGAGCCCTGGTCCATAAACTCCAGGTCCTAGGTGCTACTACAGTGTCCATGTACAACCAGAATAAAAAAAAAACACCCCACAATTATATAGTGTTATGACCCAATATAACTGGACTGAGACACCACAATCTAGTATTGGTCCCAACCAAGTCCTACTTGTTTTTCCCCCCCCCTACTTTTCTCTCAATGAAAGGAAAGGGATATCCCATAGGATGCTCTGAATTATCAGGGTTATCTGCAAGTGAATATTTAATGAACAGCATAAATCATGGCCTAGAAATCAACCTGACATTGCAGCTACTAATATTAAAAACAACTCCTGTCATATTAACTTGTTTTGGTATTTGCTATGAACTAAGCTTTGGCTAAGGCAACACAATTTGTCAAGAAATATTGCACCCCTGCTTTTTTCTCTTTTAAGGTTGTGGTTTCCATGACTTATTGACAACCCATCCCCCAACACGCATGCACACACGAGCACATACACATACAAAAAGCAAACCTACTTCTTTGAGGGAATTCATTTTTGCACTGAAGTGAGGAGATTTTAACATGCGCAACAGGATGTCCAGCCGTAAGTCATCTACTGCAGTTACCAAATCGGGTTGGAATCGCATACACAGCAGTTTGATACCTGACAAGAGCTCAGGGATACTGACTAGTCTCTGTTTAAAACAAGCAAAAATAAAGGACAAATAGAAGCATTGCTATTTAGGGTATTTTGTTTCAGACTTCAATGACTCCCAAAGGGGTTTAGTGACCCAATACAGATGGTTTAACCTAGGAAATGCAGTACCACGCACATAGGAAGGTATTACTTGTACATTAGAATTTTTAAGACAATAAAACCTTTGGTTAAAATGGAATCCTGCTACAGATTTGGTACACTACGTAGCTCCTCTGTAGTTACACAATCTACGCGCACTTTGCAGTTTACAATTAATAATTTAAGTCTGAGCAAAAAGTCAACACTCAAAAATTTAATAAAGCTGAAGCCCAAATTCAGGGTAATATAGGAAGGAGTCACAAGTTACATGGACATTTTATCAACAATTGCCAAATTCTCAGAAGCAAACAGCTAATGCAACAGTTGTATGTGCACAGGTTATAAGAAGTTAGACTGCCAGACACCAAGTGTCTTCAAGTCAGAGCAGTGAGCATTGCACCCTGCAGAAGGGGACCAACAAAAACTTATGTTGCTGCTGTTGCTGTCAAATATTTTTGAAAGGGTCATAACATCAGATATCTACTGAAAAGGATATTGAATGGAATTGGGTAAATGGATTTTGTTCTATGTCATTCACTCAGCATTCAGAACAGGCTGTAGAATTTTTCCAGTGTAAATAAAGCTATTGTCCTAGTCTATATTGTCAGCATTTCCAAGACACACATTAAGTTATTCCTAAATATTTAATATACAAAACATTACCTTGTCTTTCAAGTCCTTCTCTTCTACATTCTGTACATATTTAATCATTTTATGAATGACTGGATCCAGCATGGGCTAAAGAACGTGAGAAAAGGCATGACAATCATTTTACACTTCCTGAAATCAACTGCATTACTCAGAAGCCCTGGCTGCGGCACAATGAATTACTTTGCTGAAAGCTCAGTTATCTCAGACATTAAAACAACGCCTACAACATACATAAAATTATCCTGCTAAGTATGTCCAGAAGAGGAAGTAATTGGAGTAAGAAGGTATTTCAGCCCAACAAAACACAGGGTTGCAAAAAAGAGAGAGACAGACCAACTGCCCTTTCAAAATGTATCAGTTATTAGGTGTACGTGCCTCTCTGACTCCCACTGGCTTCTAAAGTAATTCCTCTTCAAATAAAGACTTTCAGTCACTTAAATTGATAGTTTTTGTTCACGAGCGCAGGTGTGAAGCCTGGAGTACATCTGCATGTACAAATATATAATGCTAAATTTTTTCCCCATACCCCAGTTCTTACAGTGTAAGCTCTGATATCCATGTGCTTGTTCTCAGCCAGAAAGTTAAACTAAAACCAAAAGCCACCCACCAAGCCTAGATTCTTTTGCCACATGCTTTACACTGATGAAGTTTACTAATGGTGACAGCAAAGCTTCTTGCTGTTGCAGATGTGGATACGTGACTGCAGATCACTGTGCTCAGAAAAAGGCCATTTTACAAGGGCTTGTAGTGACAGGATGAGGAGTAATGGCTTTAGACTGGAGAAGGGGAGATTTAGATTAGATGTAAGATAGAAGTTTTTCCACTTTGAAGGTGGTGAGACACTGGTACAGGTTGCCCAGGGAGGCTGTGGATGCCACAACGCTGGATATGTTCAAGACCAGGTTGGATGGGGCTTTGAGCAATCTGGATTAGTGGGAGGTGTCCCTGCCCATGACGATCTTTAAGGTCCCTTCCAACCCAAGCCATTCTATGATTACAAAATTCATCTAATCACTGTCTGAGCCCTTTACCCATTATCCTCAGGATGCTCAAAATGGTTCTTGTACTTTATACAATGTGAGTTTTGAAGGCTTTTTTAATTAGACACTGGTTACACATTAACACAGTTGTAAACTAATTTTCAGTCCTCTGGTAACTCATAACAAAGGTTTTTTACCTGTACTACAGAAGAATTAAGATATTCTGCACAAACTCCAAATGGTTGAACTAATGCAGAGATTGCCTGAAAGAAATACAGCAAGTATTTAGGTGCACGTACAAGAGAACTTTTCAGAGCTGGTGATTTATACCTTAAAAGGCAAATGAAGGTGAATAAGTATTATTTATCTCATACAAGAACTTCCAATCATTTGCTACAAAATTATTTCGGTGTGCAACTCCTTTACAACAACACATGGTACAGGAAACAGATTCACCCTACAACATACAGTATTTTTGCCTGAAATAAAAAAATGCCATCCCAATTTTCACTGATCTTGGTCTTCTCATGATTCTGTTCAGTCTTCTCTGTCTGATTCTGTTTCAGCCACAGAAATGCACATACAGAAAGGGACACATCACGTTTTGGTTGCTCTCTACAGCAATGAAAGGTGTGAGTGCAAAACTTAAGGTTAAAGCCATAAGGCAAATTTCTTTCCAAAGCATTAAGTGGGAGAAAGCTTTTGTAAATGTGTTGGATACACGTCATGATCCCTTCACTTCATGATTTTCAAGTGACATCTATCATCAAGAAATTAAATGTATAAAGGCATTTGTTTGCCAATCAAATAATATCAAAACTGGTTTTTTCTCACACTGGATCAAAACTGCGAAATTGAGCGTGCAGCACTACAACCAAGGGCCTACATCAAGTGATGCTTACCCAGACCTCCTTCCTAAGCAAGCAGTTATTAATCATTAAACAAAGTCAAAGTTCCTATTGCAAGATCAGGATTTAAACAATTTCCTTATTCTTCTGTCATGCTCACAAATGAACCTATCCCTTTATAAAGCAGCAAACATCAATACACCAAGAAAAGAAGTTGGATTATTTCCAAATGGCATTTTACTGAAAGCAGACTGATTTTAAATGGCATAATTTACCCTTAGCTTCCTCGTTCCTCAAAGCTTGAAAGATTCTGAAGTCTGCTTAGGAAGCTAAAACTAAGTAAGTTAGGGTTTGTCACAAGAAAAAAGTTTAGCATTGTTGAACCAGGAAGTTTTTAGACACAGCTCTTTAAAAGTTGCTTAGGATTAGACAGTGTCTGTCTTCTGAAGGATTTTTTTTTTTCCTTAAACAATGATTTCTATAATAACTGACAGAAGTCAATTCACTTGCAGCTAAATGCAGCTACAGCTGAAGTAAACAGGAAACCGGGGACCAACTGGTGAAAATAGCTTGATTGATGTCTGACTGGAAGGCTAAAGGTTTGCCAGAAAGGTATGCTAACCCTTCCTCTTTTCTGTGTTGTCTCAAAAGCTCTTTAGTCTGGATTCTGGCACACAACCTCATTTGACCTCCAGTCTGACAGCACTTCTCCAGGGCTCTGTGGGAGTGTTGCTCTGATACCAAAGCGAAAGTAAGAGCACAGCCAAAAGGGATGCTATTGGTTCTACATGATGTGCCTAATGCTAAGGGAGAAGTCTCATGTCAGAATATGAACTTACCCCAAGTTCAATATCTTCTGAATTGAGTTTGGACTGAATTGCTGAAAATCCGCCCAGCTCTGCAAACTGAAATAAAATCATCAGTTCTTCTGAAGGAAGCATCTTCTATCTTTTATTACCTTACCTTTTAACTAAGCTACTATAGAAAACACTCCATTGACAGTTCCTGGGATGCTAACAGGTATTCTTTACCATGGAACACCACGTTCAACGTAAACTATGTTTTCACGGGAATTCAGGGGGTCACTGGGAAATGCAGTGCAATTACACCTGGTACCATCTTAAACATCAGACTAGAAACTCTGTCTTCAGTAAAAATGGATATAGGGGAGAAAGCTAGACCACATATAGCAATGGCTGACTGGCTGGGCATGTTTGACTGGGACACAGCACTGGGATCGCGACTTCTTCTAGTCATAGCTCTACTGGCAGGGTAAAGGTGCTCAAGGGTGAAGGCAGCAACTCAGTAAGGTGTATTTAGAAAAGCCACTTCCCTCTATGTAGGCAGGATTAAAATTTTAAACTTCTGTTTTGTATTTATCAGAAAAGTGAAGAGTGGAAAAACAAGTCAGGAGGTAGAAGAAGCCACCTCAAAAGATCAATGAATTCAAGTGACAAATAGTAATTGTGCTTGGTTTACATTTACCTACCCTGTTTACCAGATCCACCAGCCACCCGTGAGGTTCCTTGAACAATTAAAACATTAACAAATTAGTAGCTGCAACATCAACGCTAAGCATTTGTCTTCTGAAACAGATTTGGACAGACATTCAGCCCATTAACTCACCCCTCAAATGTACGCACTATTATTTCAAAGAAAACAGCAATGTGTTTGTAACAGCTCCTTTACTAAGCGTGTAGCTGGAGCTCTGGCTGGTTCTCACTAGCATCATCCTTTTTTGGACTCCACTTGACATCACTGACCACGTGCTGTGGCAACAGCACATGCTGTGGCTGCTGACTCACAAGCAACTGTATTTATAGCACATTAGCAGTGTGGAACATTAACTAAAGAACCTTTCCCAAAGCAGCAGATGTAGAATTTTCTTTCTAAGGCTACAAACTTGTTTCCAGAAGGAGAGATCAACTCCACTGATGCTTTTTTAGACCCACCCATCTGGAACAACTGCGACAAGACAGTGCAAACCTCAAAAACTGCCTCCTTGTCAGTGCCTCTGACTTGACGATACCCTATCCTCAGCTGTCAGAAAAAGCAAGAATTCTCTGCTAGAGCTGTGTGCTTTGAGTTATCCCGGTCATTTCACACTCAACAGCCAAACAGATGTCAGCCCTTTGATACAACAGATCTACCCATCTGATTGTTATGCTACTTTAGACATAGAAGTTCACCAATTTCTAAATCCAGCTTCTAACAGAGAACTGGGACAACGTGAGAGGACAAATTCATTTTGACCAACATATACTGAGGGTCTACTTGCCGTAATTCTTGGTGACTCATTTAAGCTTAATTTTGTTATAAATCCCAACTAATCAATCTTTTCTGAAACAAACACATCTACTTTAAAAATAGGTCAAGGGCATGGCCATGCTCACCTTCTGAAAAGTGGATATGGGCGACACAGCGTGCATGTTCCCCTCCCCGAAGACTTCTGCCCAGTTTCTCTGGCATACCTTCATTCGATTCTTGAAGTGATATTCATTGTCGGGGTTAAACGCCTTGAAAGAAAAGCCCATGGCAATGAATAACATGGCTTATGCCAGTCTCAAAAATTATCTTGAAAAGATAGGACTTTTTCAGTTGAGTATTCTCCTAGCTGACAGTTATAGATCTAGCAAAAATTAAAGTTTACAGGTGACCCTTGCTTCTGCCTCTCAGTTCTCACTGTATAAAGTGTTCTGAAGCTTCCATTCTGCACAGACAATATCCAATGCCCATGTGAGCCAGATTTCTGTAAAAGGGGCATATGAACTCAAAGTACCAGTTTTAAAAAATAAACAGTGAAGTGACAGTAGATCTGATTTCTTTTTTTTTTGAGAGCCCTGGTTTTTAGAAGTCTTGGACAGCACTCACCCCTTTATGAATTGCATAATGGATGTTAAAAATCTACAGCAAGCAATGGCTGCAGATTGTAAGACAACACGCTACAACTTAAATAGTCAGAAAAAACATCAGCAGCATAAATACGAAACACCAAATACCCAAATACTAGAAACTGCATCAGAAAGTCAAATACCATTGTAAGTACACCAAGCAGGCCCACAGGGATAGGATCTTGTTTTACTCTTTCTGCAACCAGGTCCACTAGCAGCATAAGCATGTTGTATATTCCTTCATGGATTTCAGTTCCCCATTTGTGAACAGCACTGGATGTCAACAGCTGAAACAAACAAACAAACAAGTGATTTTTCCAAGTCTGAGCACAATCACAAAACAGTAGAAATTTATGAACCCCTGAGACTGTTTTCAGAGCAAGTGTTTCCCCAGAGTGTACTAATTGCTGTCTGGCGTGTTTTCCAGCAGCTCTTCTTGCACTAACAGCTTAAGAGTTAATTACATGTGTAATTTCATTGAAGAGCACCTTAAATCACAGTTTATGACAGAAAATAAAATGTACTAAAGCAAACTGTTTTGCATTTCCACGCACTAGTAAGGACTGTAACCTTTGCAAAGAACAACTGATACAAAACTAATTTGTTTGCAGATTGAACACACGACTATTAAATCTTCAAGTAGGCGTGCCACAAAGCTGCGCTGATTCAGCTGTAATCACCATTTACCAATTCACACTTTTTGAGCAGTTTGTATTGGAAAACAAAGAACATGGACCATGAAGAGAGGCATTTAATGCTGCTTTCCCGCCTACTGAAACATGTTCTTTAAATCTGGTCTAATGTGGTTGTTTATAAAGGATGTTAAACTTCCATCTGCAAACCTAATTTCTGCTAGCTGTGCCTGAACATAAGCAGTTAAAAAGCTTAATATTTTAAATACAATTACTTTTTGTTCCATTAATAAAGATTCGTGCAAATATTTCAGCAAATTGTAATTCAGCATGTTCTAAACTTAGATTTCTACAGATTATTCCTCTGAGGGAGCAATCTACACTATTTAATATGCAAAATATACCAAGTGATTTAAAAGCATTATGTGTAAGGTTATGAATCTAAAAGCCAAATGGAAAAATAATTTTTCCCTTAAATATACTTATATTCTCAGTATTTTAAGACAGGACTTAGTAACTTTTTAAAATGTGTATCTATGTTTTTATATATATGGTCTAAAAACTGGCCAAGAAATGCAGGCAGTATCCAAACTGTAGGGAATAGTGGGAAGTAAATTGGTTTGGGGAGCTCTGTAGAGAAAATTCACAACAACTCAGAGAAGAATAGCCACAGAGACATGTTAGGCATTAAGCACTGAGGGGAAAGACAAATTCTAAACAGATCATGAAAAAAGATTTAGCAACCCTCCAAAGAAGGAGCAGAAAGAACAAAGGAAATCTGATTCTGAACTTGTCACTAATGGCTGTATCCAAGGGTCTTTAAACCTGACTTTAGGCTCCACTAATTACTACAGAGCTCTTCATTTAAGGAAAAAACCCCAAACTACGTGCCAGAATTGGCCAGAGTTGCAGAACTAGGACTTTGTATGATTTTAATCTAGGTCTGTGTATTATTTTAATCTAGGAGAATGGTCTGAATATGATTTAGTCTAAGAATCCACTTGCTAGTTACCAGAGTTTCTGAAGTCTGGGTTACAAGGCACTACTTCTGCCATGAACAACGCAAAGAAATATTGGTCTACTTGTACCTACTCACCTTTTTAAATGCTTCAGGCATGCATCTGTCCATAAATCTCTTGCAATTCTCATCCGAATCAGAAAGACCTTTACAGAAAGGAAAGTGCTTTTTTAAAGTATTAAAAAAAAAAAAACAACCCACTTTTTAAGATTACCTCGGGGAGCTCATGGCAAGCTTTTTGGAACAAAAACTGAAACCAGCAAAATAAATGTGCCACTGTTCATTCGTAACTAGCATGCTTTTTCAGCCACAAAAGTGTGAGTCAGGAGAACTTGCCTTTTAGAAATAAAGTTTCCCAATGTTCCATCTTTTACAACTTCTTTAAGCATTATTAGCATCGTAAGTATTTCTCCCTTCAAAGTTTACAATTTATATTAACTTCAGATCATTTCCGATGCTTCCAGCCTCCACCCCAACCCAAATCTAAGTACATCCTTTTAACACAGGTTAGAAACAAGGCAGCAAACCAGAACCACCCAACAACTTCCATTCTTCCAACAGATTATAATATCCTCTTAGTCTGCCATCAGATACGATGGAAAAACTACCTTGCACTCTCATTATATACCAGTTGTTGGGCCTCTTAACCCCAGAGTACTGAATACAGAAAAGGCAAAATCAGGTCTAATGCAGTATAAGCATTTCACTAGGGAAAAACAACCAGTTATACAAGCGTGGTACAGTGTGGATTTAGATGACAGCTTGTTTTTACAAATGGAAAATAACCAGCACAATGAAAAAAAGAGTCAGTAATTCAGCTCTGAAAAACAGTAATTCCTACAATCATTAGAACATAAAGAAACATGTGCTCCACTTTTAAAAAAAGCTTAAGTAAACAAATTATTTTTAGAGGAAAAAAAGAGACCGATGTTCTTTTTACAATGTTGCATAGAATAGTTCCCTGTTAACCACTTTCCCAGAGATGTGATCATTGTGCAGGGTGCTAAGTAAACAACAGCAAGATAAATATGAGACAACTGCCCACCATACCATCTATGAAATCCTTCGCATAAATAATCTTTGTATGTGTAGAAAGAGAACTTACCTAGTCTGGCTAGGTAGGTGGATGCAATCAGGCACTTGCCTAGAGACTCCTCTCGCTTATAGGGTATGGACCAGTGATCGGTTAGAACTCTGCTCTCCAGTTCATACAAGTTAGTTGTTGGAAACTCAATACCCTCGCCAGAGCAATTCCCATTTTCATCATTTTTCTGTGAATAAAAAGGAAGTTCAAGTGAAACAATTTTGATATCTCTCTCTCTCTCCTAGACACTTTAAAGGATTTAGTAGCTTCAGAGAATGCAGCTGTGCTGGTAAGAAGCATGTCAAATTCTCCCCAGCCCCAAGGCTGCTTGTGTTTTTCAAAGTAGAACTTAATATTTCAATCTGAACTGCAGGGATTACATACCTTTATGTATGCCATGTAGGTGATAACTACTATGTTTACATAACTAATTGCTAACTAATTGCTTATTTACGTGACAAATCTTGTTCCTTAGCATATCAGATCCTGGAGCCAAGTGATGAGTACTTCCAGTCCCTGGGAGACTGTACAGTACAAACCCTGATCTTCATAGATCTGTATCTTAATCCTCTGTTCAACAACTGCTGTAGAATATGGAATAGTTTATTCTAAGCGAGGCTAATTTCATCACCCTCTCCCCTCATCGCATTAAGAAACACAAGACCCTAATCCAGTATATCAAGATTAATTTTTTTTTACTAGCTAATTATCTAAAGAAAATTTACATCTCAAATACAATTGTCCGACAAGGAAATTACAATTGTCCTCCCGAAATCAAAATGAGTTACTGGAAAGTGTTCTGGAAGGCAAAAAGGACAAAAGCAAGCAGATACACTTTACAGGTTTCCTTGCTAGTGCCACTAAACAGCAGCTAAGCCCATGTAGAGGCAGAGCACAGGATCAGCCCCATGTTCTCTGCTAAGTGCCATATGAGGTAACTGCCTCAGTAGCGCCAAATGAAAGAGTAGACAAGTTATCCATTTATTTTCTCTTGTTTATTTTTTAACCTCACATAGATGCTAGCTACCCAATGTGTCAGAGAGTTCACATGGACTAACTTTCCCTCCCTTCAGACAATTCAAGCAGGAGAATGGACAGAACATTTGGAAAACGCCTGGCAGCAGCCAGGAGAAACTGTCAGAGACAGAAGAAAACACAAGTGCTGTGATGGTAACAAGATCCCTGAGAGAGAAGCAGGGATGTGTAGGGAAGGACAAGCACGAAACATGTTCAAAAATAAAAAAAGACAGTGGTGGAAAGTGAACGGAACTAATCAGAAGGAATAAACCAGAAGAAAGAGCTGAACTCAGGACATGGTATACGAAGAATGAAATCAATGTATGCAAACAAGTGTGCTTCCAGCTCTCTCACTGCACTTGCTATTTAAAGGATTAGACCTGTTCATTAACAAGTAAATGTATCACATTCCGTTTCATAATGATTCAAAAATATTAAGCCAAGGAAACAGCAATTGTATAGAGCCCACTCTTTGAAGTTCACTGGTGCAGGTGACAATAGCACACAGTGGATGGACTTACTAACAGGTTCTGGAGAGCAGCATGAAAATCAATAGGAATGGAACACAAAATAGCACTCAAAAAAACCCTGTCAATGTTTGGGAAGTAAGGTGCCACCTTTCCCCAACCCTCTACTAAACATTTAGTCCTAAGCTTGTCATTATGGGAAGCTGTACTTTAACAGACCTGAGTATTAACTCTGAAACTGTAGTCATCTGATCCGTGCTGTGTGTGGAAGTCTAACGTAACTTACATCTAGCAAATCACGTCCTGTTTAAATATTCCCAGTTTTGGAAAAGAGATGTTTGAAGACACCGAAAGCAATTAAAAGCCCAAGTTTTCCAGGAAATATCCTGTTGTATTGATTAAACAAACAACAATTAAGTTTACAGCTTTTGTAAAGGACACCCATCCAGAAATAAACATTTCCTGCAGAAAATACACGTGCAGTTCTAAAAGCTCTTCCAGTAACAGTATGGGATACAATGATTAGCCTAATCAAGGTAAACCCGAGTGCAATATAAACACCCAATTGCTGAGTGTTCAGCAAGTTCAGCTCAGCCTAGACTTGTAGCAAAGGAAAGCAATACTTCAACAAATGCTGACAGTAACTGAGCTCTGTTCCGTGTAAAGTGTCCATGTTAAATAAAGCCACTAGTAGCCATGGACAGTTTAAGAGAGGCAGCCTAATAGCAGTGCAGACCTCCAGCTGTTGCTGAAAAACCTCCACCTGTCATTCTGCTTCTCCATCTGCACCTAAGCCACAATGCTCTTTACTTACCTCTTTCCACACAAGTGACTGCAGTGTCCGTAACATGGGAATTCACAAGGAAAGGAAGAGCTAGCACATGTTCCTCACTGTACATTCAGCCCCCACAAATAACAGCATTACCACGAACGGCACTAAGGACACGTCTGGCCTATTGTGGGACTGACTGTACCAACACCATAGCAAAAAGATGGGTTTTCACACAACAACTATCAATGGGGAATGTAGCCCTAACAACAACAGGAACTATTTGCATTGAAGGAGAACATTCGACTAATTAGAGACAAGTCATCTTTCTTGCTTGTCAATTTTCTGCTACTAAAACCCTGCCCAGGAAGTACCAAGTTGAATTATTTATTAATTTTACAGCCTATCACATACAAGTAGCTTCACAGCTACTGTGAAACCTGCAAGTCTCAAATAAATGCCCAGGTAGTTTAAAATTCAAACTCCCCTTCAAACCATTAATAAATTTAATACCTGCATTTTTTGCAGATTCCTGCTATGTTCAGTTGATATCACTGCAGAGTGAGACTTGTTTCTTACCACATATCTAGCATGAGTAACAATCTCTTTAAAGACATTTGCTGCTCCTTGATAATTAGTATCTTTCCGCACAAAACCAAATCCCAAACTGTTCACCACCCAACTTTTCAATCGATTTGTGTACGGCTCTGTGAAGTGAGGGATTTATTAAGTGCAGCCAGCAGTGGCTGCAGTAAGGTGCAATGTCAGCTCAGCTCTTGCATAATGCTGTGTTGGCTCACCAGCCAGCACAGGCTGAAGATTTTACTGGCTCTGTTGACATTCACAAATGCAGCACATCACAGCTCTGAGCAGGCAGCCACAATTAACACTTTGTCACTGAGATAGGTCTTGTCACCACAGACTCTATCGACATGGGTCTATAGGTGACATAAAAGCTTTTAAAGAAAGAATACTCAAGATGTGAAAATAAACAGTAGACAAGGCCATGCCACTCACCTCAAAAGTGAGGGTCTCTTCTTTGTTTGTTTTTTTTTAAAAAGCATATACAGGAACCACCTCCCTCCCCTCAAAGAGATGCCTTAAGAATGGTGTCTGCCAGTTGGTGACGGCCTAAATCATGACTACGCAATCCTGACTAAACAGACTTAACACTGAACTGGCACCTGACACGTTAAGGATTTGCAGGGATATTCTCCAACAATAGAATAGTAAAAAGCAAAGAAACTATTCCTGGCAACCCAAACATAAACTGTTTTTAAAAGTCTGTAAGAATCATCTGTTTTCTGAGAGAGAGAGAATCGTGGTGCACATCACACGTCCTGTGACTATTCTCTATTCAGCAACCAAAATCTTGAGACCAAAACCACTTGTTGGCAAACATTTAACATAATTTTCCATGCTTCTGATGTAGCTGTTATTACACAAAAGCCCTGAAGATCCCCCCATTCTAACAGTCTTGACTCTTTTGGCTTATTTTCAAGGTGTGAAAGTGCAGATATGTCCGAGCATACACACAGGCTCCCAAGAGAAATACCCTCACAGGAACAGTCCGAAGCACAGATTCACGATTCTCCCTCTGGGGACATGGCACCTCCCAGAGCTATTTGCAAAGCTGAATAAACAAAAATTGTTAAGTATCTCATCAATAAAGCATTGCTTTAAGTCTGTAGCATAAAACCTTCCATGGAAGACTACCACAGAACAAAGATTATCCCTCACCTAAGAAGTGAAACATAAATTAACTTTAATTACCAGAACATTCAAAGCTTCAAAACATATTCCTGCAGTATTCAGCTCATTAACTCTTCAAACACTCTAACTAAAGTCACTGATGTCTACCACACTGGCCACTTTACATAAAATAACAAGGAGTTTAAGAAGTGTTTTGATGCTAATTGGCAGGCTTAGTAATGAAATTAGTCAAATTACAATTTTATTTTGTTAATTTGATTTTGATAGGAGGCTACCAACAGAATTTATTACCACCAGAGCTAAGTCACATTATGTGCTCTTGAATCTAGCATAACTGAAGAAACAGAACCTCAGTCATTTCCTTCAACAATCAACAGGATCAGACTTTCAAAGATACCAGCAGATCAAGCAGCTCCCTTCACTTTCATGTCTCTTTAATAAGAGATTTTCATACAATGACCAGTATTTTATAGCCAAGAAAACCGATTTTTGATGCTTCACTGTATTGTTACAAGAAAAAAACAAAACAAAACAAAAAACAGTATCTTGTTACTATGTGCCTACAAATAGGACAAAATGTAATTGCTCTGAAAAAAGAGTAATGAACAAAAAGGCTTAAAGGCAGAAATAGAAGCCAAAAATTGAAGGTCCACGTTTCAGTTTTTTATCACAGACACACTAGCCATAATGAGCAAATCAATTTTTTAAGGCTTCAGCTTCCCCAGCTGTAAAGTGTCAGCAGTGATACCTCCCTCCGCCACAGCCGATGCACCCTTCACTAGCAGTGTGCAAGAAGTACGGCAAGATGCTCAGGCAGAGACAAGGTAGAGAAATACATCAAATACCCATAAGGCCAGTGCATTTCTCTGCTCTCTGATCTATCACGATCATGTCCATCAATTTGCAGGAGAAGCTATGAATCCTGAGGTCGTGACTTGACAGTCCCTCTATCTGCCAGACTACTGATTAAAGGAGCTTTTACTTTCACGCCTGGATGTCAATTCTTTTTTCCTTTAATTAACTTCTATAAGGAGGATATTCTGTTACCCAGAACTGAAGCACATGGGTAAGAATTAAGGCTTTCAAATAAATCAAAGCTACTACCTTGCACTTACACTCGAACACACTAAGCATGAGGTATTAAATGTTTTTAAAGAAACATCTGTTATATTTTCATACCTGTAATCTACTTGCTTTTTATAAAACTGGTGCTCCAGGAGCTTCTAGAACTTTAAATTCATGTTAAGTGGCAGATGAGGGAACAAAATTGAAGCATATTTCCCAGCTGCCTGTTCTTGCCATCAGACCAAACTCATTCAACCCACACTGCTAAGAACAAGCCTGGTATCCTATTATGAATATGACAGTATAAGTAAGCCCCAGAAAATGGTGTCATATATGGAATTTCCACATTACCTTTTCTTATTTGGCAATAAGAAATCCCACTGTGGTTTCCTAAATGTTTTACAGACGAACAGACACGTTTTAAACTGGTTTAAGTCCTAAACAGATACAGCATCTTGCCCTTCCATTTTCATCCACAGGAAAATAACTGTATGCAAAATTTCTGAGTACAATGACAGATAGGAATGCTTTTTATTATTGAAAGTAAGTCTGCTGGGGAAATATACAGATGTTTTGTTTTATTCTTTTTACATAGAAATTAAGCTCTTTAGTTCAAATTTTTACTATGCACTACTTTACACAAGCAAATGCAGTCTTGTCACAAGAAAAAAATACTAGTATTTCATCATGTAGGAATGTAGTATTTCATCATAAAGGAATGATGCCAGTCTATCACCAAAGGAAAAGAAATCCTATGTTACAGACCCCACCTCACTGAAGCTGATTTGGACTCTCACCCCACCATAACGATAACCTAAGAAAATTCTGCTTTATTGAGTGTTCTCACAAAGTTTTGCAGTGTCCTTTGAATAGTACAAGTGCACTATCGAGAATGCCCACTTTGACTAAACCCTTTTTAGTAGTTATAGGGGATTATAACAAATCAACCACCAAACCCCCATGGCTTCCTCATAGAACTGTGTAAGACTGGGATAAGAACACAACATGAATTTGAAAAAAAAAAAATAAATTCAAAGCTGTGTATTAACTTGGATTGTCTAAAAAGATTGCTTGTCCTGGTCTCTCTGATTTCCAGGGTGCTTGTGCAATTGTTACTAAGCAATATTCCCCTGTGTAGCTGCCCAGTTGGTCAGAGAAACAGTGCTAAGCATTACAGCAAAATAAAATAATCAAGGCTCTGTAAAAAAAAAAAACCAATCACATTTGAATTAAAAGATCCATTTAACTTAAAAAAAGGAGTATCTTTGCCCTTTTATACTACTATTACCACAGTACTCAGTGAAATCTGAGGCAGACATTCGTTACAACCACTTTTGGCAATGGATTTTGAAGTTTGATAACTAGTTGTAGGTGAGGGAGATGTGATGGAAAGCACTGTTAAAGAATGCCATTCATAAGGAACTAAGGAAAACACCGTTGTCTTGCTTGTGTTTTTAGTATTGTCTGTGGGTATTTTTAAAAAAACTTACTCCATTAGCAAAACTACAAACAGCCAGACTCTGAGTTGGTATCGTTATTCCTCCCAACCTTTAAGTTTTCATAAGCACAAACCCCAGGCTTATTTCCAAATAGCTCAAAACAACTTTGTGTGGTATCAGATAAACATTCTGCTTTAATACAATAAAACAATGAATCACAAATGCTTAGCGTTTCAGTACTTAATTTTAAGTCAATACTTCTATCTTCCTTTGCCAAAACACTAGGCATTAATAGAGAAGTGCTGTGGAAATGCTAGATAAAGTATTTATTACAATATTTTACTGACTAAAGGTCAGGCTCTGGAAGGGAAAATTAATTTGGTAACAGTGCTAAAGACTCATCTATACTTATTTCTGTTCTGTGGCTGCACACAGATGTACAGTGAGACAGAAACGAACTGACAGAGAAGCTGACAGTTCAAACTCAGGTTCTACAATGTATCATCACAAAATTGTGATTAGCTAATATGAAAAANNTGAAAAAAAAAAAAAAAAAATCTCTTTAAATGCCTCTCGAGAGGCATCAGAACAAGCGAAGCCAGAACTGTGATTCTGTGAACTGCTGTAGTGAGCCCAAAGATCAAGTGACAAGAAACACACATTAGCTTTTTAAAATTAATTTTGACTTGACCCATGAAGCATAACTGAACCACGCATAGGAAAGACTAGTCCTACAGCAGCACAAATACGTGCCTTTTTTCAAACTAAGACCTTACAAAAGAAACAGGCACTTCCTTTCCATCTTTGCCCTCCTCACACAAAGAACTACTGTTCCTTAATCCAAAAGCAATCCAAATGATTTGCTGGAATTAACTTCTAACACTGGCTAATTTGTTTTTATTCTCATTCTTCCTCAGTATTTCACTTCCTCATTAAACAGCTGCCACAGAATAGCACTGTAAACTGGGAAGATGACCAGAAAATGCCTCCAGAGAACATTATACCAAAGACGCTTCCTGCCCAGCTGAGAAGTTGGCTATAGGGAGTTGTCTCCTACCTCCACTGACCCTGCAGGCATCACCTTCCCTGATGAACCAGTAATTATAAAGTGTTCATCTCAATATGAAGCTTACTCTGACAAACACATTACATGATAATGAGTTTAGAAATTATTTGAAACAAAGCTTACATTAAAAATAACCAACTACACCTCTCAATTTTATCCCTATTTCCCTTTACTTCATGCAGCATCTCTATTAGTCTGTGTTCTATCAAGAATGAAAATCGGGGTATTTTCTTTCAAAAACTGAAGAAAGCATTAACATAACTGGAATCTAAATAGAGGTTCTGCAACAGGACCACTAACTTTTGAAAACAGCAATGCCAAAAACCAGGAGTGCTAAAATACTAATTCCACTTGACATTCTGATGGCATCCAGCCAGGAACTCAATGCCAGAATCCACCACAGAGCTTTATTTGATTGCTTAATTGTTTTACAAGGCCAATTCCTAGACAAGCCACACTGTAAAACTTCCACATGAGAACGCCCGAAATACTCACTTTTGCAAAGCTCTTACAGCACTTACAAAACAGAGGATAGACTTGAAATTTATTAAACTGTAGTGTGAAATTAATCTAATTCGCTTGAAGGCTAAATACCTTACTGTTCTTTAAATAAATACTGCTCTTTGCTTTCAAGGATCAAAGAACCTCACAAATCCAATGTCCATGGTCCTCCTAATAAAGTACACATTATTATCCTCATTTTACACACTAAAAGCTAAAGCAGAGGTTAAGTTACACACCCACCGTGACACAGCGCATCTGTGGCAGGACTGCTGTAGGTACCCAGCTCTAATAATGAGGAGAGACAGGGTTTTGAACACAATAGTTCTGCAGCATGACTAGCGAGAATGTTCCTGGCACTGTTACTCACTACAGTTGCTGGCTTGTTTCTTTTACAAAACCCCCTTTCTCTTGATATTAGACAGCACCTCAAAAGCAATCTTGGACAAGTTTTATTATAAATCTTATCTAGTAAAACCTGGTGTATATGAGGTTTCGATGCAGCGCAACTCAAAAAATAAAAATAAAATCAAAAGAGCACGTGTTAAAGCAGACAGGAATAGCCAGAAGGTAATAGAATCTGTTCATCACGATTTACCCAAAAGGTCACAGGAATGAGTCCCAGAGGCTGTTTAAAAACAAATCAAGATTATTTTAGTAAAGGTTATACAAACCGTTGTTATATGTTCAGTACTTTTAGTGTAAGCTGGGTCCTACCCATTCCTGCAATTTCAGGTTCTCTAAGCCACAATCCCCACATTCCTTTGAGCTGCTCTTCTCCTTCCCGTTCCCCCTCCCAATTCGTGAAAGTCAGCACTTGTGGCGCTCATGGACACGCTGACAGACACCATCATCACATTCATTTCTACTCTTATTGTAAATTACAATGATTTAGCAGCAGTTCATATACCTCCCTCCCAAAGAATCACACCGTAAAAATCTGCTTAAGGTATAAACACAGAAATCCCAGATTCTTGCCGGAATGTGCTTAGATTTACTTCAGCCAGCAGACAAACACAGAAGTTATGTCAAACAGGCAAAGCTACCTCTTGTAAAAGCTCTTGATCTCAATCTGTCAAAATGGTTTGGCACATAACGGGGCAAAACTTCAAACCAACTGTAAACCTAAAATTGAACTTCCTGCTATTTCAGGAAGACTGCACAACTTAACGTGAAGTCCCCTTCATATTTCCAAATTTGCCTGCCCTTTTTTCTTTCAAAGAGTTAAGCACGGCCACGCTCACAGCATCAATGACAGAGACACACCACAGCTATTAATTTAAAACTGAATTAACTGCTTGCTCTTTGGAAGATATTAACCTGCTGAGACAGAAGCTTCAGCCCCTGTGAAAATGATTTTATGTATGTCTTCCTCTCAAGACTCACAGATAAAGCACAAAGCACTTGTCAGGCCAGCTTGTAGTGGCCGTCTTGCTTCTAGGCCAGTTATTCCAAATTCAGGCTTCTCTAACACTCCCAGGCAGCCCTGAAGACCAGCAGTCTGAAAGAGGATTCACGTTGGTTTTACTACCTTATCCAACGAAGACATCTTTTACTAGTACGATACATATCCGGTTACTGTGCTATTTTCAAAGACAAGCCTTTCTTTGATCAACGTGCTTACTGAACAGAACAGATTCTAACATTATGTAACAGAAAACAAATAAGCATATGCTAACATAATGGATTCATTACCGATTAGAGAAAATGTAGAGTGCTTAATCATTCATAAATCTATTTTCATATGCACGGTGAAATGTACTCAGCTAAATAAAGGATGTACAGACCTGTTACACACACATCTTGGAGAATGACTAAAGCTTTCGTTACTTTTAAATTTTAAAAGTCTAATAATAACTTTTTTTCATGATGAGGATTACTAGACCTGAAAATTTTATTTAGGAGAAAATTTCTAATAATTGTGCTCTTTTGATTGACATGTTCATGTACATTGCTGACATATAAAAACCCAGAAATCAAACCAGAAATCTAACACGCCACTACCTCCCTCACTAAATAAAAGTTAGAAGTGGTATTATGATGAGAAGGAGGAAAGCACACTCTAAGAGCTGCTAGAAAGAGAGATGAAACCAAGAGGAAGAAAACCAGAAATAACATCTGAATTACCACAAGCTGGCATGGGGTACAATATGTTTCAACATAATGTATTTGACTACAATGAATAACACAGCTATTCATGCAAAGGCTTTCTGTACAGCTTCATCTGCCATAAGCTTGTGCTGAATGGAAAACTACTTGTGATTAACCACCGAAATAATGGCTGTAGTTTATTAAATGTAGTTCCAGATTACATTTGAAGATTAAAAAACCCTTAAGAACTGACCATATCTCATTTTCCCTTCTTTTATAAAATATATGACAAAAGCTGATAGGGTGTACTGCAATATTAGACAAGTAAGCACAGGCACAGTCCCAGGTCTTTAGATTTTAACAGGTTTAACTTATATTACAAACCCACTGCTTTGCATACGTGTGCAGGAGCTGACAGATGCTCATATGCAAATGAATCCAATTATTAAATGGAGGCCTGAATTTCTATAAAGTTTCATGTGGCGAGATACTTCAAGCCTTCTGAAACGCCTACTTTGTGCGGTCATTTGCCTATATTGAAACGTTTTGGTTTCCCTCTTGTGGGTTAACAAGAACACAAGTCAAAGCAAACAAGAACAAGAGTGGCAAAGGAAACTACAAAGTGCTAAGTTCAAGCAGACATACGGGCTGAAGTAATTGGGGGAGGAAAATCCTCTTGTCAAAGCGTCACTTGTAATAGGAACAGGAAGGGGGAAAAAAGTGTTTCTCCGAAGTTTACACTGACAGCTCCTTTAGAAATGTCACACTGACAACCCAGATTGTCCCAACCATAACTATTTCTGATCGGAAAATCCACCCTCTCCATAGATCTGAAGGCGAACAAGTAGAATTCACTCCCACCCCTTCAAGGCAAAGGTTAGAAACCAGCTCACTACTGCTTCTATCAGTGAAGTTCAACTGCGACGCCTCCTCTGCACGGCACACATGCCGTGCCACAGATCACCTCACTCCACAAGCACACATCGCCAGCTGATATGAGCTAAGGCTCTAACCCAGTTAATGCAGTGAACAGGATCACGTATCTTTATTCTGCAAGACTGGCCTTCAACACGCCAAGGCTGTGGATACAGATGATCTGTGCAAGCATAGCTATGTAGAAGATACATGCGCATATTCTTCACATATATATATTTATTTTTTTTTATAGGTACATACACACATGTACACAGAAAGATAGTGCTTCTGTTGCAGGAAATCCTCAGGATACCGTTCAACGAAGCCCAGGAGGGTACACAAGTTTCCCTGGTTTTATTCACATGCTTAGGCACCTGCTATGCCCACTTCTGAGACAGAAGCTGTGCAAGGTGGCCCTTTGGTACCGCATAGCAGAGCTGTTCTGTTCTCATCCCCACGAGTTCCATAGTCTGGGCACTATTCATTAGCTCTTTTCATATGTGCACTCTGGGAAGTTTTGGGAAAAAGACCTGGAGGAGGAGAAGGCTTTACAGGTAAGTACTACAAGACTGTTCAAGGCAGCAAGGAAAGCACCATGAGCCTATCTGCTGGCTGAGGAGTTCAGAGTCCTGGAAAAGGATGGAAGAGAGAAGAGGAAAAGGCAGACAAGGAGGGAGGAGAGAAACTGGGAAAGGCTGGCAATTTCCAGCACCTCCATCTACTTCAGGTCCGTTTTAAAACACAGCTGTAATTTGTTTTGGAAATATCTGAACTCACTACATTCCTATTTCAGAATTTATGCTCAGCTTACTCAAAAAACCCTGTACGTAAAGTAACACCCAGACTGCACTTTCCTTCACATTGTGCAAACAGTTTAAAAAAAAATTAAGACAGTCATTAGTCACTCCCGTTATGCAAGAAGACCCA